>OY987335.1:65243569-65547569 GCA_963920685.1 Polydrusus tereticollis
ATGGAACAGTAACTCGATAGTCTTTGGTTTGTTTTTAAATGAGGCAAAGCCTACTTTACAAAGTTTGAAATTTCTGACTGTAATTTACGATTTTTTGTCGATGTCTAAAAAGCAATCATTATCTTGCAGTTTTGTTATTATTATTATTACTTTGTTATTTGTTGTTGTGTTGTTCCCTAAAATTTAGTCTCGTTAAAACTATTAAACGTTTAGTACATTTATTTTTTTACTTCGGAAGCAGTTTTTGCTTTTTTATTGTTATTTTCTTAATTTCTGATTTCCAAATATGCACCATTTTGAAATTTTTTACAAAACAACCATTTATTCTAATCAAGTGATGGGTGCGGGAACTTTGAAAATTATGCCGTTAGGGTCAATTCTTTATGCTCTTTCCAATAAAAAAATAATATTTTGAAAAAATTGATCTACAGGGTGTTAAAAATGTAAAAATTGAAAATGTCAACTTTTTTTAATACGGGCCTGGAATTTAAAATTTTCTGATACTGCAATTTTAAGCGACAGATAGGTTACAGATGTTGACCCAATATGAAAATTTTATACGGAGTGCATTAAAAAATATGACAAGAACAAAAAATTGCTGAAGTTCATAAAAGACCCTGTATCTTATTAACTATCGACAATTGAACTATCAAAGATGGGTGATTAAGAACCCCCAAGGTATTCTTTGTCTTGTGTTGAAGTATGTTCATTTAGATCCGCGTCACCCTGTATACAATATCCAATCTTTTTAATTATTTTAAAAGGTCCTTCAAATTTTCCAGCAAGCTTAGACGAAAAATAGTTCCCAGCGTCCGATAATGCAAATCGTCTCTTCCAGACTAAATCTTCTACCAGAAAATGAACATCGCGACGCCTAAGATTATACTGGTTTTTTGACCTTACGTGAGCTTGTTGTAATTTTTTATTAACAAATTCCCTTAATTTGGCTAAAGCTTCTACTCTTTTAACCAAACTATTATGTTGAACTGATTCATTATCAATTGAATCCTGAATATCTCCTGTCCTATTATATTCACTACCGTGAAGTAAGATATCTTTACCAAAATTAATAAAATATGGTGTGCGTCCTGTCACTTCGTGAACAGCAGTATTTACCGCACAAGCTAGCGCAGCTAAATTCTAATCCCAAATTCTCTGATTATCATAAATGAACGCTGATAGCATTGTTTTTAACACCCTATTCACCCTCTCAGTAACATTTGGCGATGGATGATAATTTGGATTATACATATTCCTCACTCCATATTTTTGGGCTAATCCCTGACATTCTTTACTTTTAAACTGTACCCCATTATCTGTACGAATTACTTTTGGAATACCATGAATCAAAAATATCCTTTCCTCTAACAAATTTACTATTGTTTTTGCGTCAGCTCTCCTAATTGGAAAAAAATAATTAAATTTACTAAAAACATCGGTTACTACAAGAATATACATATTTCCACGTTTACTTTTAGGTAATGGTCCAAACAAATCCATACTGATAACTTGTCAACAATTATCTGGAATTAAATTATCCCTCATTTTACCCGCTGGTAACTTCTGTTCTGGTTTCACTCTCTGACATACAACACAATGTTTTATAAATTTAGCAATATTCGCTCTCATACATGGCCAATAATATAAACGACTGATTTTCAAAAAGGTCTTATGTACAGGGTCTGCCAACGAGGACTGAACAGGGGCTCATTTTTGAGCTTCCTTGTATTTAAAGAAAAATCCAAAATAGCCAATCGATGTACTTTTTCCTGCAGAATCCAAAAATTTATTTGAACCAGAAACAAAAGAGTTACGCTATGGATAAGGTGTTTTTTAAATGGAACATAGCTTTTTTTATACGATTTTTGGAACGAGTGATTTTTTTTTGTCCGTTCTGATTAAAATATTTAATATTGTGACAGCTATTTTTATTAAATTTTAATGTTTTATCCAGTATAATTTAACTTTAACCTGTTTGAAACATACACTAGGTAATAAAGGTATAATCACCTTTGAATCCTTCAAAGTCAAAAAATTTGACAAATTTACTATAATATTGCCGAAATGAAATATTCATTAGATGAGAGATTGCAGATTGTTATCTTGTTCTACAAATGCCAAGAAAATGCAAGAGAAGCAAGGAGAAGATTTATTGCAAATTTTCACAGAAATATATCCGTCAATACTATTCTAAGGATAAAGAACCTATTTGAGGAAAATAAAACATTACATGACAGAAAAAGAAATCCAGAAGGGAATAGAAATCGAGACCGTGCCATTGTGAATTATTTTCGACTGAATCCAACCAAATCAATTTCGGACGCAGTTCGGGACGTTCAATGCGGCGGCGGTGTAAGACGCAGAAGAGTTACCCGAGGAACTGTTCACAGGACTTTAAGAAATCATAAATTTAAGTCTTATCATATCCTTCCACTTCAACATCTAACACCGGCACAAAAAGAACTTCGCTTCCAATTTGTTTCCCAAATTGTGATTCGGAAAGAAAACGAAGACCCTAATTTATTCAGAAATATCTTATGGACTGACGAAGCCACATTCACAACATCGGGGGTTTTCAATAGACATAATAATCATCACTGGGCCGTTGGAAATCCAAGAAAATTTCAGACAATTAAATTTCAAGGAAGGACTTCAATCCATGTTTGGTGTGGCATAAAAAATAATAGAATTTTGGGACCAATATTTTTTAACGGGACTTTAAATGGACAGAGATACTACGAGTTCTTAGAAATTGAGAACTTTTTGGAAGATTTACCATTGGAAGAATATCAAAGTTTAATTTGGCAACATGATGGGGCCCCTCCGCATGCCGTGCGTGAGGTTACTCAATATTTAAACGGACGCCATGAAGAATGGATTGGTAGAAATGGAACCTATGCTTGGCCACCCAATAGTCCCGATTTGTCAATATTAGACACATTTCTTTGGGGCCATTTAAAGAACGTGGTATACAAGCAGCGAAACCACGATATTGAAGAGATCATGCAGAAAATTGTGAATGAAATAAATCGCCCTAACCAGGAAAATCACAGTATAACAGCAAGTTTGGAAAGGCTACAAAGAGGTTATCGCACATGTTTCGAGAACAACGGAGGTCACATTGAACAATTAAATTATTAATGTTTTTTTTTTTAATTAGTATAGAGTTGGATTTCTTTTTCTGTCATGTAATGTTTTATTTTCCTCAAATAGGTTCGTTATCCTTAGAATAGTATTGACGGATATATTTCTGTGAAAATTTGCAATAACTCTTCTCCTTGCTTCTCTTGCATTTTCTTGGCATTTGTAGAACAAGATAACAATCTGCAATCTCTCATCTAATGAATATTTCATTTCGGCAATATTATAGTCAATTTGTCAAATTTTTTGACTTTGAAGGATTCAAAGGTGATTATACCTTTATTACCTAGTGTATGTTTCAAACAGGTTGAAGTTAAATTATACTGGATAAAACATTAAAATTTAATAAAAATAGCTGTCACAATATTAAATATTTTAATCAGAACGGACAAAAAAAAAATCACTCGTTCCAAAATCGTATAAAAAAAGCTATGTTCCATTTAAAAAACACCTTATCCATAGCGTAACTCTTTTGTTTCTGGTTCAAATACATTTTTGGTTTCATTTTTGAATTCTGCAGGAAAAAGTACATCGATTGGCTATTTTGGATTTTTCTTTAATTACAAGGAAGCTCAAAAATGAGCCCCTGTTCAGTCCTCGTTGTCATTCGACTGGGAAAAAAAAGCACGGATTCGCGCGAATCCGAAGTTACACCTGATGCAAGACTAGCAAGACTAACAGCAATAGCTTCGACTTCTCATACCCATACTGTCACTGACACGACTGAGACGGATCAATCAGGTGAATCTAAAAAATGTGGTCGTTCGTATTAATTAAAGTGGAAAGAAACCTTTAAGTGGTTACTTTACAAAGAACATGTTGCAAAGGCATTCTGTAATATTGCCATATTGGCCAAAGATAGTAAACTGTCATTTGAAGCATTTGTAAAAGTAGGATTTAACAACTGGAAAAAAGCCATTGAGAGATTTAAGTTCCACGAACACTCCGAGATGCATCGCCTTGCTTGTTATGCATTATCAGCAGCTGAGAAAGAAACCAATGTAATGACGGCGCTATCCAGGTCAAAGCTTGTTGAATTGAAGACAGCAAGAACTGCTTTACTAAAAATTACTAGTTCCGTAAAATTTCTGGCATTTCAAGGAATTGCATTACGTGGTCATACTGAAAAAAACTCAAAGTTCGTACAAATTTTACGCTTACGAGCTGAAGACTCGGCAGAGCTTAAAACCTGGTTCAGTCGGACTCAGCATAAGTGGATATCGCATGATATCATTAATGAACTGCTACAGATTTTGGCTGACAATATACGCGGTAAAGTACTTAACAAAATTAAAAATAGAAATTTTGCTATTATCGCGGATGAGACTACTGACTTGTCTAAGAAAGAGCAATTGTCAATTTGTTTTAGAGTCAAGGGCGATGATTTTGAAATTCAGGAATACTTCTTAGGATTGTATGAAACTCCATTCACAAATGCAGAAACACTCTACAAAGTAGTGAGAGACGTGCTTTTGAGATGCGAACTTGGTATTAAATTATTAAGGGGTCAGTGCTACGATGGCGCAGCCAATGTGAGTGGCGCTCTTACAGGGCTCCAAAAAAGAGTTTTAAACGATGAACCACGGGCTATATATGTTCATTGTATGGCCCATTCTTTAAATTTGGTTGTTTAAGACGCTTTCAACGGTATACCAAAAGTAAGGGACTTTTTATCATGTGCGAAGGATATGTTAAACTATATAAGAGATTCGGCAAAGCGGCTAGAAATTTTTAAAAACATTAAGACTAATACCGAAGACGCTGGGTCAACATCTTTAAGATCTTTTTGTCCCACAAGATGGTGTCTTAGAGTTGTATTCTTAAAATCTCTCCTCGAGAACTATAAAGAAATTACACAATTTATGGAAAAGCAGAATCAAGAAAAGTCTGAAGCTGGAGCAAGAGCAAGTAGTTTTTTGGATAAATTAGGATCCTTTCGTTTTTTCTTCCTACTCAAAATTATGATAAATATTTTTGATCAAATTGAGGTGCTAAATTCTAACTCACAGAGAGTAAATAATAATGTAGCAGAGGTTATTAAGAAGACTAATAGTCTTATAAGAATTCTCGAAGAACGGCGCGACAATTTTGAGATGGTGTGGAAATCTATATCCGATGAAAAAGATATATATTATGTTGACGAACCGTGCCTGCCTAGAAAAAGGAAAGTTCCTTTGAAATTGGGGGGTTCTACAAATCAATATTTTACAAATACACCGAAAGACTTGTACAAACCTTTGTTTCTTGAAATTATTGGCACCTGCATCCAAAGCCTTCAGATCCGTTTTAAATCAGAAACCTTAAGTAGAGTAATTGAATTAGAAAGTTTCTTATTGAAAAAAGATGTCGATGTCACAACATAATTAAACAATATTATCCAGAAGATTTTGATGTTGATAGGTTGAAATTACATAAAAGTATGTTCTTTGATCTCACAAAAGATCAGAATTTTAATTCTGTATCCCAAATTGTAATATACTTAAAAGATAATAATTACCTTACGGACTTTATTTCAGAATATTCTAAAGCTTTAAAATTATGTCTCACAATTCCGACTACGTCATGTACATTGGAAAGGAGTTTTTCCATCTTACGACGTTTGACAAACTATTTAAGGACAACCATGACGTAGTCCAGGCTAAACAACTGTGTTATCTTAAATGTCTATAACGATTTTGCTGAAGGAATTAATGATAATGAAATTGCTAATATATTTATTAGTAAAAATGGTCAACGACGTCAAACGTTTTATTTATCGTAATACAATAATACCTAACTTACCTAAAATTATTATTATAAATTTATACTTGCCACCTCTTATCGTTGTTATGTTTATTATTAGTATTTATTTATTATTTAGTATTTATGTAGCAACCAACCGCTTGATATAATTGTTTTGATTTTTTACTTTTGTAAGTAGATATTATATATATTTTTTATACTATTTTTTTATTTTTTCATTTTAGCCATTTTCAGCCGAATTTGTTACCTATAAAATAATTTTTGATATTTTAGAAATATGTTATTACTAACTATTACATTATATTATGTGTATATTTAATTAAGGAACTGTTTCTTTTTTTATTCATTGAGATCCGGGCTCCAAGCCCCCAGAGCAATTCCGAAGTTCCGGCGCCTATGCTTATAATAACTTTAATTTGTTAATATAAATAATATTGCGCTATTAAAATATTATTGTATTTTAATATAGGTTTAGTACTCGAATCTATTTAGTTTCCTCTTAAGATTACTATACTTGGATAAAAGTGTATCTTGTCTATGAGAAAATAACATATCTTTATAGTATGTACGAATACGTAACGAATTTTAAATTGAGAATTTTGTTTATTTTCGAGTTTATCAAATGAATAATACAAATCAAAAATTGTATACAATACTATATTTAAATATAAATTTAAACGAAACTATATAGAAAATATAAGATTTTAAGTTTGTATCCGACCTTGACGTATAATAGTTTAATAGGTTTAAAACCAGGAGATAATTTAAATATGCTTCTTGTTTTGTAAGATATATCCAGAGAAGCAAGCAGAACATTCAAAATTTACTCGAAAGGTCCTTGGAGACAGAAGTTCAAAGTGTATACGCTTTTTAACAAACATGAGATTTGATTCTATACAGCTAACACCTTATAGACAAGTTGTGTTTGGTGATGCACTTCTTGTGTTTATTAAAAAGCTTCAATAGCACAAAACTTATTATTATTCAAAAACTTTCAAGTTTTTACAGCCAAAAGGCACAACGAACGCAACAGTACAGTGTATAAAATGATTCTGTCTTTTTTTTTATTAGGCATGACGGTTTGGAACTAACTTCAGAATTGTAATGCACAATAAAGTTTTAGGCTGGAGTATTAAAACATAATAAAACTCAAAAAAAAAATATGATACTGTCATAAACATAACGCCCCCCTTGAAATGACAAAGTCTTTCAATACAAATTTTCATTGTGTCTCCATATTGGTAGGGTCTATGGGTAGTGGACATATTTTTATAACTTGACGCTTCAGCTTACTTATAGCACATTGAACAGCCACAACACGCGCAATCCCATCACTGCCTGGATGACAGTCAGTTATACGTCCCTACTGCCAGCAAAGGGGAGGTAGATTTTCGTCCTTAATCAAGCATACCAGGTTGAACACAGTCGGGCATCTTTACTTTCCATTTTGTGCGCACTTGCATCTCTGAAATATATTCCTGTGACCAACGATCCCAGAACAGTTGATAAAGACGCTGAAGTTTTTGATAAGTTTTCAGTCGATTTACAGGCTGATCTCGAACATCTTCATCAGGAATTGATGCTGCTGGTCGCCCGATAAGGAAGTGAGAAGAAGTGATAGGATTAAGATTGGTGGGTTCTGGAGATAGCGGATATAGCGGTCTAGAATTAAGTACTGCTTCTATTTGAATTAAGACGCTTGAGAGTTCTTCGAAGGATAACAATGTAGACCCTATAACCTTGGTCATATGAATTTTCATATATTTGAATCCCGCCTCCCATAAACCTCCGAAATGAGGAGCACGTGGAGGGCTAAACTTCCAAACTACACCTTGATTGGATAAATAGTCAGTTATTTCCTTTTGATTTTCCTGTTTTTTTAAAAACGCAAATCATTCATTTAAACTAGAATAAGCTCCAACGAAATTGGTTCCATTATCGGAACATATCACTTTTGGTTTACCTCTACGTGCTATGAATCTACGTAAAGCTAATAAAAATGTAGAGTATGTTAAATCTGACACTACTTCAATATGTATTGCCTTCGTCAACAAACATACAAATAGAGCAGCATAGGCCTTTGTCGTCTTATAAGGCCTAGTTTTCCTATCACGAACTATGAAGGGACCGGCATAATCGACTCCAACATTTTGAAAAGGAAATGAAACATCAAATCGTGCTTTTGGTAAAGATTCCATAACATAGGACAAACCTCTGGGTTTTGCCTTACTGCAGGTCACGCAAGACTCTGAAATCCTAAAGAAAGTCAAGGAAAATATAAACATGGAGGAACTTGGCATAAAAATATCCACTGTCAAGAAGACAAACCAAGAAGGACTATGTCTTAAAATAGAAAGAGGTGCAGAGAAGGTGAAGACGCTGAAAAACGAACTAAACAACAAACTTGCAAATTTTGTTGTCAGCGTAAGAAGAAGAGACTCACAATTTATTATCATGGGCATTGATCAGATAACTACGGCGGAAGAAATTGTGGAAGCAATTCAAAAGGAAACAGGTATAAACAATATATCGACCTAAGGAAAATGAATCCCAGCCGCGACGGCAACCAAACCGCAACTATCGCGATCCAAAGCGTACATGTCCAACAACTATTAAAGCATGGTAAAATAAAACTTGGATGGGTCAACTGTCGTGTTAAGGAATGGGTCAGCATCACAAGATGCTACAAATGCCTCGATTTTGGTCACCGCTTTTTGGACTGCAAAGGAGAGGACCGCAGCGCAAAATGCTTAAACTGTAGTAAAAATGGGCATAAAGCGAAGGACTCTGCGGAAAACCCCAAATGCCGCACGTGCCAGAAAGAAGGACATAGGACGGACTCTATGTGAGGTAGTGAATATAAAAAACTAATCGATAAGAAGAGGACGGAGAAGAGAGCAGCATGGCTAAAAAAATCACTAAAGATACTCCAGGTAAATGCGGACCGCTCATACCGTGCCCATGACATGGCATTTCACACAGCAGCGGCAGAAGACATTGATATTACATTCACCAGTGAATCAAATCGGAATGTAATAAAAAAATAGGGCTGGATCACATATCATAGACAAGACATAGCGGTCTTATTCAACAATAAAAACGTGAAAGCACGATCCATACTAAAGGGCCAGGGAGTGGTGGGAGTCAAACTTGTAAACTTCTCTATCTATGGTTGTTAAATATCACCAAACATAACGACACAACAATTTCAGGAATATGTCGACGTGGTGATGGAGATGGTGGAGCGAGAAGGAGGCGAAGCAATAGTCCTTGGCGACTTTAACGCGAAAGCGGCCGAAAGGGGGTTAGCAGTGAACGATCGAAGAGGACAAATGCTACTAGAAGCGGGTGCACGACTAGGCTTGGTCGTCCAAAATGCCGGGAACAAACCGACTTTTTCCAGAAGATAGTCAAATTCATTCATAGAAATAACCTTCGCCACTCCAGGACTGTCCCGAAAAATCAAAGGGTGGAAAACTCTGGAAAATAAGTCTCTGACGCCACACAAGCATATAACCTTTAGTATACACGACGACACTAGACCAAAGGCCCAATTCGGAAGAAAGGTATACCTAGATAAGAAACCTGATTAGATTACCTGAAAATTCCGAGGTAACTTGGAGAGACTATAAGGAGCGAAAAAAATATCTAAAGAAGGCAATCAAAGCGGAAAAGAGGAAACAATGGAGGAGAATTTGCGAAGAGCTAAACTCAGACATCTGGGGTCAAGGCTACAAGATCATTATGAAAAAATTCAAAGCGCTAGGACCTCCGTTTCAACTTAGCGATTGCAAAATGGAAGAGATTATAGACCTCTTATTTCCTGAAGGACGGAAGGGTCTCCCAGGCAGAAGAGAAGTGTCAAATGCAAACACCTTCTCGCTGGAAGAACTAATGGAGTCAAGCGGCCGAATAAAAAACGGGAAAGCACCTGGCACAGACGGAATACCATCAGAAGCAATAAAGGAAATGGTTGAGCTGGCGTCGCAAGTAACAGTCGCAGTCTTAAATCACCTACTCTCTAGACAAGAGTTCCCAGCCCAGTGGAAAATAGGAAAGTTGGTCCTGATTCACAAAACTGGTAAACCACTGGACCTACCAAATGCATATAGACCACTCTGCCTGATAAACACAATGGCTAAACTGTACGAACACATGCTCAAGAGGAGGCTGGAAATCGAGGTGGAAAACGGTGAGGGTCTATCAGAAAACCAGTTTGGTTTTAGAAAAGGTAGGTCTACCATCCAGGCAGTTAAGAAAGTGGTAGAAACAGGTAAGCTAGCAAAGGCCAGGCGAGTAGGAGAAAAATGGTGCGTCCCAGTTACACTAGATGTACGTAACGCCTTTAACACAGCCTCGTGGGCAAAAATCTTAGGGAATTAACCAGGAGAGAATTTTCGCAATACCTGATCAATATGGCAAGGGACTACTACGAGAACCGAAAGATACAAAGTCTAAAGGAGTACAAGAAAATTTCCGGTGGAATCCCCCAAGGGTCGGTCTTTGGACCTCTGCTATGGAATATACTCTACGACCCCGTGCTAAAGCTAAACTTCCCTAGTGACGTCGTGGCTACAGCTGACGACCGAGAAGAGTTCACCCACAAAGAAAATGAGACTTTATGGCTAATAAACAACTGGATGGTTGAAAATCACCTCGAGCTGGCTCCTGAGAAAACCATAGCAGTAATACCAAGCGGAAGACGCGATAAAAGAGGCATTAAATTTGTTTTGGGTAAAACTGAGATAAATATCTCCAAAAGTGTCAACTACCTCGGAATTACACTGAGCGAAAACATGACTTTCGGCCACCATATCGAGAAAGTCACAAGGAAGGCTGGCGTAAAAATAGCAACCTTGCAACGCATCATGACGAATATCGGGGGCCCGACGAGCGAAAAGAGAAGGTTACTATATGGCACTACACAACCGATCATCCTGTATGGTGCGGAAATCTGGCACGAAATTACTAAAGTGCAAAAATACTATAAACTACTGGAGAGCACACGAAGAAAAGCAGTACTCCGAGTGGCGTCGGGATATCGGACTTCCTTTTCTGTGGCCTTGCAAGTGCTGACGGTCCTTCCACCCCTTGGCCTGGTCATAGAGGAACGTAGATTCCTGGATAGCACCGACAAAACGATTTTGGACCGCAAAAGAGCAAGCAACAGAACCCTAGAGGAATGGCAACGCAGATGGAACGAAAACACAACGTAGTGGACTAAGAAACTTATGCCAGACATAAAGAGCTGGGTTGAGTGCAAACATAGAAGACTTGACTTCTTCTTGACCCAAGCCATCACGGGCCACGGTAGTTTCAGAACATACACAGCGAGACTGGGCAAGACCACAGCGAACTGTAAATACTGCAACGCGGAGGACACCCCGGAGCACACGATTTTTCGGTGTGAAAGATGGCATCGCCAAAGAACAACGGCTAGCCTCCAATGCGGAGTAAATTTCACGGCTAACAACCTAATAGTTAGAGTCGCGGTGACAAAAATGCCTTGGAACTCCCAAACGGATGTGAAGCACGTTTTTGTATAGTTCGAGTGTCGTTCTCGAGATCCGTGTTGTCGAGTAGGGGTCTGGCGCTCGGCGGTGAGCGGCTATAATATTTTTTCCAAATTTTGACCAGCGGTTTAAAAAAACATTTCCCAAATGGATGAGACTTACTGGAGGTCATCTAGGCAACCCCCCAATTACCGGAAAAATATTTTCATCCGATTTGATCTTTGCAAAGAGCTCTTCCTGGAGCTCAAAAAAAAAATGGAAAAAAGGGGGGAAAAGAAATTTGCTCATTTAAACTTGAAATTTGGCAGGGAGCTAGAGTTCGTGTCTGAAAATATGTAAAAAAATTTTTTTTGCTTCATGTGTCGCCATCGCTTTATAACAGTTTTTCAAAATTTAAATGGCCAAAATTTGATAAAGTAATTCCAACATGGATGTAAATTTGCACACAGTTTCTTTGACACCTACAGAACATCGAAAAATTATTTTCATCACAAAATTATTGCGGCCAAGACCAGATCTTCCAGAACATGCTCCGATATATTCATTATCACCGGAAACTCCAGGATCCGAATGTTCAATCTTTAAAGTAGAAAGGCCGATTACAATCAAATTGTATATTATTGTCCTAAACATTGATGAGAATTGTACAGTAACTCAAAAAAACAAAGTCACGCTCTCAAGTTCTAATTTTTGTATTGGTTACGCGTTTCACCCTAATCGGGCATCATCAGACCTACAAAAATATTACCTAATATACACCTGTATATAAAATGTGTAAAAGAAACAAAATTTTACCTTATTACTGTGGTCCACATAAAGTATTGCAATTAAAATATATAAAAACATAGACTTGACATCTTCACAACACATTAAAAACAACACTAAAACTAAGGTTAGGAGAGTACAACAATTTAAAAAGAAAAAAGCAACAAAAATTTTTTTATAAAATAAAAAAACAAATTAAAACTTATAAATCTAGGTCGTTCCTCAAGTTATTAAAAATTAAACCAGGCTCAAAATTGAAAACATCATTCACACTGTTTAGAATAGGGCTCTTTTTGGCTTTTGTTATTTCTAACTTTTCCCACAAATCGAGTTCTTTACCCTTCGAGCGCTCGTGTAGAACGCTAATGCCCTCTTGGGAAAAATAGTGTTTTGTGTTTAGTAGGTGGGTAGCGAAGGCAAAGTTGGTTTCTACAATATCAGTGGTTTCGAATTTCTGACAATGTTTAAGTGTTCCTGCACCCGGGTAGAGATTTTCCTCCCCGATTGTCCAACATATACTGCATTACAGTCGTCGCACCTTAAAGAATAAACCCCCGATTTTGACAAGGTATTAATTCTATCCTTGACATTAATTAAGTGTTTGCTTAATGTATTTACTGTCTTATAAGCAATGGATAAGCCAGATGTTTTAAAAAAACTTTCCCAGCTGAACTGAAATTTCTCCGAAGAAGGTTAGGCATTTATAATTGTTCCCTTTAGTTTTCTCTTCCGAAAGTTTAATATGGTACGAAAGTTTATATTTATTGACAAATTTATAATATAGTTTGTTTATTGAGTTAATAGAGAAACCATTGTTCTTCGCCAATTGTTTAATTAAATCTGGCTCAGTCAGGAATGCTTCTTTAGATAGGGGTATTTTAAATAATCTGTACAAAAGGGAGTTGAAGGCTGCAAATCTATGTTGGGGGTGAGTTAGAAGAAAATTGTATGACATTATCGGTAGAAGAGGGTTTTCTGTATACTTGAAACTCGATGTTGTCTTGTTTCTTGATTAGTAATAAGTCTAAAAAAGGAAGTTTACCATCCACTTCCTTTTCCATTGCAAAAGGTTATTTTGCTATGTGGGGTATTTGCAAAATCTAAAAACTCCACCAACTCTCCGTCACCACCAGACCAGACTATGCAGATGTCGTCAACATATCGTTTATAGGCTACTAAGCATTTAGCAAATCTACTTTCCATCATTTGTACTTCCAGATGGTGCATGAAGACCTCGCTTAGAAATGGTGACAAACAAGAACCCATTGCGAGACCATCATTCTGTCTAAAGAAAATACCATTGAACTTAAAAAAATCTTGATTTAGTACCAGTGTTAAAAAGGATAGAAGGTTCTCGATGATGACAGATGGGAGGGAACTCTTAATCAGCAGACGTCTGACTAGATCAATGCAATCAGTGGATGGGATACTGGGAAAGAGGTTCTTGACATCCAAAGAGATCAGCTTAGCATTGGGAGGGATCCTGATTCGCTTTAGGTAGTCAGCAAAGTCAATGGAATTTCTGGTGGCATACAAGTTATTAAAACCTGTAACTTCTCTTAAGATTCGGTTTAACCATGAGGACAGTTTATGGCAGGGTGAATCAATAAACGAAACAACTGGTCTTATTGGGATACCTATTTTATGTTTTTTTGGTAAACCGTATAGTAGTGGTGTTCTCGGATTCATGGGATAGAGTTTAGCCTTAAAAGTTTTAAAGTATTCCAACGTTATAAGAGATTGATCCAAAGTGCTTTTCACTTTAGTAAAGAAAGAGGTGGTGGGGTCTTTGTTGATTCTTGTGAAGTTCTCGGGGTCCAGGAAATCTACAACCTTGTCAATATAGTCTGATATTTTTAATATTACTCGACAAGATCCCTTGTCTGCTTTGCTAACAATCAAGTCATTGTCTGTGATTTTGTTCTTAATGGATTTTAAGTGAAAACTATTCGTATGGTGTTTTCTGTTAGAAATATTACTGTTTAGAAAATTGATAATTATGGCTCTCAAAATATTTTTATTGCAAATGTCTATAGACTGAATGATGCTTTCAGCCTCGATTGCCAAAGTTTCTCGTTCACGTAAGCCAATATTTTGCTTAAAATTGTATTTTAGGTTAAAATTTAAAAGTTGTTCCTCTTTTTCTGTAAAATTTTGTTTGTGAAAAACATGACTATCTGCTCCCAGTCTACATTGATACTTATGGGGATTAGCAGGACAAAAGTGACGATCTTTGTTTAGACTTTAAATTAGCTAACTTGTTGCTCAATCTGTCAAAAATTGTGTAGCCAAAGGATTCAACCTGGTCTCTAAACTTAAGATCCAAAACTGAAAATTCTATAAAAGACATTATAAAACTAAGAGTGAGATATAGGTATTTAAGCCTAGAATTAACAGAGTTTAATGATCTATAATGGTGCTTAACCTCTTCTCTGATCAAAACTATCTTCGCAGTGCTCACAGCTGTTCCTGCGGATGTAGTATGAATGTTGCATCTCATGTTTACGAATTTAGGAATTAATTTAAAATGTAGACATTGTTGAAAAAACAAAATTTTCAACAGTAAATTTTTACGTGTAATTAGGTTCTTCCTGTAGTGACGGACGATATCAGCCCGACTGGCATTAAGTAATTCAAAGAATCCGTCCATGGTTTTAGACCTGAATTCAGTATTGTAGAGTAACTAAAAAAAAAACAAAGTCACGGTCTCAAGTTCTAATTTTTGTATTGGTTACGCGTTTCACCCTTATCGGGCATCATCAGACCTACAAAGATATTACCTAATATACACCTGTATATAAAATGTGTAAAAGAAACAAAATTTTACCTTATTACTGTGGTCCACATAAACTATTGCAATTAAAATATATGAAAACATAGGCTCGACATCTTCACAACACATTAAAAACAACACTAAAACTAAGGTAAGGAGATTACAACAATTTAAAAAGAAAAACAAAGCAACAAAAAATTTTTCATAAAAACCCTTCATAGAATCCAGATTTGAACCCAGTGCCCCGAGAGTCACAGTCGTGTGTTTGACCGCTACACCACGGAGTCATTTACAAAAACAAATTAAAACTTATAAACCTAGGTCGTTCCTCAAGTTATTAAAAATTAAACCAGGCTCAAAATTGAAAACATCATTCACACTGTTTAGAATAGGGCTCTTTTTGGCTTTTGTTATTTCTAACTTTTCCCACAAATCGAGTTCTTTACCCTTCGAGCGCTCGTGTAGAACGCTAATGCCCTCTTGGGAGAAAGAGTGTTTTTTGCTTAGTAGGTGGGTAGCGAAGGCAGAGTTGGTTTCTACAATATCAGTGGTTTCGAATTTTTTGACATTGTTTAAGTGTTCCCGCACCCGGGTAGAGATTTTCCTCCCCGATTGTCCAACATATCCTTGACATTAATTAAGTGTTTGCTTAATGTATTTATTGTCTTATAAGCAATGGATAAGCCAGATATTTTAAAAAACTTTCTCAGCTGAACTAAAATTTCTCCGAAGAAGGTTAGATATTTATAGTTGTTCCCTTTAGTTTTCTCTTCCGGAAGTTTAATATGGTACGAAACTTTATATTTATTGACAAATTTATAATATAGTTTGTTTATTGAGTTAATAGAGAAACCATTGTTCTTTGCCAATTGTTTAATTAAATCCAGCTCAGTTAGGAATGCTTCTTTAGATAGGGGTGTTTAAATAATCTGTACAAAAGGGAGTTGAAGGCTGCAAATCTAATCTCTGCCATAAACTGTCCTCATGGTTAAACCGAATCTTGAGAGAAGTTACAGGTTTTAATAACTTGTATGCCACCAGAAATTGCATTGACTTTGCTGACTACCTAAAGCGAATCAGGATCCCTCCCAATGCTAAGCCGATCTCTTTGGATGTCAACAATCTCTTTCCCAGTATCCCACCCACTGATTGCATTGACCTAGTCAGACGTCTGCTGATTAAGAGTTCCCTCCCATCTGTCATCATCGAGAACCTTCTATCTCTTTTAACACTGGTACTAAATCAAAATTTTTTTGAGTTCAATGGGATTTTCTTTAGACAGAATGTTGGTCTCGCAATGGGTTCTTGTTTGTCACCATTTCTAAGCGAGGTCTTCATGCACCATCTGAAAGTACAATTGATGGAAAGTAGATTTGCTAAGTTCTTAGTAGCCTATAAACGATATTTTGACGACATCTGCATAGTCTGGTCTGGTGGTAACGGAGAGTTGGTGGAGTTTTTAGATTTTGCAAATACCCTACATAGCAAAATAACCTTTACAATGGAGAAGGAAGTGGATGGTAAACTTCCTTTTTTAGACTTATTACTAATCAAGAAACAAGACAACATCGAGTTTGAAGTATACAGAAAACCCTCTTCTACCGATAATATCGTACAATTTTCTTCTAACTCACCCCCCCCCCAACATAGATTTGCAGCTTTCAACTCCCTTTTGTACAGATTATTTAAAATACCCCTTTCTAAAGAAGCATTCCTGACTGAGCTAGATTTAATTAAACAATTAGCGAAGAACAATGGTTTCTCTATTAACTCAATAAACAAACTATATTATAAATTTGTCAATAAATATAAACTTTCGTACCATATTAAAATTCCGGAAGAGAAAACTAAAGGGAACAACTATAAATGCCTAACCTTCTTCGGAGAAATTTCAGTTCAGCTGGGAAAGTTTTTTTAAAACATCTGGCTTATCCATTGCTTATAAGACAGTAAATACATTAAGCAAACACTTAATTAATGTCAAGGATAGAATTAATACCTCGTCAAAATCGGGGGTTTATTCTTTAAGGTGCGACGACTGTAATGCAGTATATGTTGGACAATCGAGGAGGGAAATCTCTACCCGGGTGCGGGAACACTTAAACAATGTCAAAAAATTCGAAACCACTGATATTGTAGAAACCAACTCTGCCTTCGCTACCCACCTACTAAGCACAAAACACTCTTTCTCCCAAGAGGGCATTAGCGTTCTACACGAGCGCTCGAAGGGTAAAGAACTCGATTTGTGGGAAAAGTTAGAAATAACAAAAGCCAAAAAGAGCCCTATTCTAAACAGTGTGAATGATGTTTTCAATTTTGAGCCTGGTTTAATTTTTAATAACTTGAGGAACGACCTAGATTTATAAGTTTTAATTTGTTTTTGTAAATGACTCCGTGGTGTAGCGGCCGAACACACGACTGTGACTCTCGGGGCACTGGGTTTAAAATCTGGATTCTATGAAGAGTTTTTTATGAAAAATTTTTTGTTGCTTTTTCCTTTTTAAATTGTTGTACTCTCCTAACCTTAGTTTTAGTGTTGTTTTCAATATGTTGTGAAGATGTCGAGTCATGTTTTCATATATTTTAATTACAATACTTTATGTGGACCACAGTAATAAGGTAAAATTTTGTTTCTTTTACACATTTTATATACAGGTGTATATTAGGTAATATCTTTGTAGGTCTGATGATCCCCGATTAGGGTTAAACACGTAACCAATACAAAAATTAGAACTTGAGACCGTGACTTTGTTTTTTTGAGTTACTCTACAATACTGAATTCAGGTCTCTTTGTAAACCATGGACGAATTCTTTGAATTGATGAGAATATTTTCCTCTGATTTGACTATTATGAAGTGAAAACTCTGACTTTTAGACCGTATGAACGCGACAAGCGCATACTCCATCCACATTTTAGCTAGTATATCTTTAGTAGCGTTTGACTCGCTTTGCTCGTGGATGAAATTTGGTTATTATAGTCGCCTTATATTTTGTGTTAGAGATTCGGATCTTGACTAGATTAATATTAGAAGACGGCTCTTTCCCATCCTGGTGACGCCCCAAGCAAAAATCTGCTTCTGACAGCAGGATCGTTGGAATTTCAGCTATCGTCCAAGCGTCTCGTTTTTCCGGTTGCTCCGATTGATACCAAAGTATTTATATAGCCACATATTTTCGGATATCAGAGAAAGGTTCTGATCCAGTTTGGTGCCATTCCGATTGAAACTCTGAAATCGGCAGCCGCAAAACGCGCTACTCAGCGCACAACTTATCGATCATAAATCGATGAAAAAAAAGATCCTAACTGAAAACTGGTTGCTCCAACTGGCACCAACCTTGAGAATCTTGCTTCTGGATGTCAGAAGAAGATTATGAGCCTGTTCGGTGCCATTCCGATGAAAACTCTGCTTCTGGCTGCAGGTTCATTGGAATTTCAGCTCTCGTCGCGCTTACATCCAAGCGCCTCCAGTTTTTCCTATTGCTCCGATTGTTACCAAAGTATATACAAATATTTCGGGATGTCAGAGGAAGGTTTTCTCCCAATTTGGCGATTAATAAATCAAAACTCTCCTCCTGGCAGCTGACATACATGCGCGCAGGACGTTTCTCGGCTGTCAGAAGGAGAGTTTTGATTTATTTATCACCAAACTGGTTCAGAAGCTTCCTCTGACAGCCCAAAATATGTGGTTACTGTATGCTTACTAGTGGGAAATGTTATTACACTCATATTATGGAAATAGGTTAAAAAAATTATTCGATCTGCAAAATCAAAAACCGCCCATAACTTTCTAACCAGTGATGGAAAATGAGTCGTGGGCTCATTATATTTGGGGGTGATTAATAAAAGTTGCCCAGGGTTCAGGAACGATAAGGAAGACAGAAAAGCGGGAGCGGGCTGATAATCAGCCAATTTTCACGAAAATATACGTTTTCGTGCTTTTGATTTCATAAATTTCAGTTGAGATCGATCTGCGGGCCATAAGTCTGTAAGGGAAATATTGTTCAGAATCAATTGATGCATAAGATCCGTTCTACCTCATTGTTCGAGCCTTCACGGTCGGAGCGGAGTGCGAATCTTGCTTTAAGTAAAAAGGGGGCATGAACAACGTAAAATAAAACTAACACTCTTTCTAATATATTTAGAATTAAGAAAATAATTTATTAGTTAACATTCTCTATCATTGTCGCTCAGATAATCATTATATTCATCGTTATCGTAATCATCATCGGAATCGTTGTATAAATCCTCACAATCGCTATCTAAGTCGTCAACATCGCGAAGTCTACTGGGGTCATCATTGCTTGTTTCTCCATCGGCATTTTCATGGGGTTCTGAGAATCAAAATTATATAAAGCATGCAATTAGCGATTCAATACTTAATATTTTTTTGGTAATCGAAAGAGGGTTCTGAAAATATACCTGCGATATCATCTGGCAGGAGAAGTTCCTCCATTGGTGGTAACTGGTCTCCTTCAAACCATTTGAAGTTGAGCTTTCCATCTTGTAAAATTCATCCAAAATCAGTGGGTGTGTTTTCATTAGGGCTTTTTTTGCCGGCATTCATCCATATAGTCGCGATATATTCTGTTCTCCGTAAATGATGTTCCAATTCTAATTATGATGGTGGTAAATTACAACCGTCGTTATTGGATAATCCATTAATAGCGGGCGTTCCTGAGTCATTTTGATATGTTTCTGTGAAGATTGCTAATCTAGCTGTATTTATATTCGTGATTTTATTCTGTTTGTACACTTTGCAGGCAAATTCTTCAATTTTTTTATATACTTTTAATCTTTCTCGGGGATTTGTCAAACCATTCATTGCACTAAAAGCGTTTTGGAATTCTGGATACCAGCCAGTTAAAGCATGGAAAGTTGGAAGAGCGCGAGATACGTTAGGCCCTAATTCTTTGTATAGTTTTGAAACGTCGATGTAACGCCGGTGATTTCCTACCCCCAAGTATATCCACACATGAACTGCAGCATTTACATCGTGCATAATTCCCAAGAGAAATATTAATATATCCGTGTCCGAAGATCTGACTATAACTTCGGCTAGTTCTTTTATTTTGCAGAGGTGATATGCTATTTTTGTATCTGCTTCTTCGTGTTCAGGACACGAGAGAGACTCAATTTCTTCTCGTTCTACATTGAGATTCTGAACTCTGTATTGGTAACATATATCAAAGTTAAGGTTGACGATTGTATCTCCTATTATTCTTGCTTTGTTTGGCTCCTTCCAGTCATCTATTAAAAACTGAACGAGTGCCATTTTGAATTTGATATTTCGTAATTCTCTAGAAAAATCTGAAGGCCTGAATTGGTCTTGTCCAGTTATTTCAAAATTTCTGCCCTCTACTGTACCTCTCTTTAAATGCTTCGTATCTTTAATGGAAGGGGTGAAATACCGATCGAATAATTTTCTGTGAAAGCGAAGCATTCAACAACTGGCCAAAGAGATCTCGCTGAATTCTCACCTCCTTAACCTTGCTACCAATGCTAATTCTGGTGTTTTTTTTTCTGGTGTCCTTGAAAGTAATTTTAGGATTGGTTTTTATAGGCTGTGATTCTCTTTCACGCATTCTTTAATAAATTGTTTCTTCAACCTTTTTCCTTGTTTCTCTGTAGTTAATAAAAATTCAGCTACAGCTCCTGGTGCTGCCTGCCCTGTTGAGATATTAAACAACGAGTCCTGGTTCAGTGATGTAGCAAAGGGATCCGCGTTGCTTTCAATTGTCAAAATTTATTCAGCTGGCTGCTAGTTCGAACGATGACACTATGTCGTAATTCATGTGACACTTCTCGTTCTTTGCTGAGTCCGACTTCAGTCATTCGAAACATGAGAAATTATTTCAGTCATCGCTGAGTGATTAATTGTCCAACGTAATCTGGCAAAGAAACAATTTGTCAAGTTGATTATCCCCGTCATTTGACGTGCAGCTTCAGCATTTATTGTCTGTTCCAGTGTTAAATCTACCGGGATTTTCGAGAATGGGTTTTCAGTTCGTTTTACTCCAAAAGGACCTTTATTAAGATTAATTTCCAACCCGGGGTGGGTTTCTTTTACATCACGCAGACGCTGAATGTAGTAGACTAACCAACGATTGTAATTTAGATGATTGAAGCTGAAGAAAAATGAACAAATTTTGTCTAAGGACCAAATGTACATCTGTAAATTTCCCGTTCTGGCGCTTTTTACCATAAGTTGTCTGTACTGTATCATTTGGATATACTGTGCGTAAAATTAAGCTGTTTTTCCATGTTCCCCGGCCAAAGTCTTGTCCGTGTATGTCTGATATTTATCCAAAATGTTCACGAGGAAATCACTGTCAATTTTGGGCTGGGTGGAAGAATTGGCCATGAAATCTTCCAAGTAATCCTTCACTCCGTCGTCTAATTCAAGCTCGGTATTTTCAAGAAAACTTTTGAAGTGTAACATCTGCAGAGCAAGTGTCGCTATTCCATGCATGCGCTTGCATCTATAATAATGTTTGCCCTCTATAACTCCGTCCACAGAGCCGGTCGCCAGTATGTCACTATCAATCATCAAATTTGTTAGGCCACAATCTTCGTTAATAGTTCCTATCGATTTGAAATAAGCCATTTCTATGTGAAATCCTTTCAAGTGGATGAATAGATTCTTAAACACGTCTTCTTCCTCGGTTTGTATCGCGTATGCTATTTTTGCAATAGCTAAATCTTGTGTAACTTCCATGTAAGGGCAGTCGCATTCATCTGCGATTTGTAGAGCCATTTTCATAGTTTGGAGTACTACATCTTTCTGCGTCGGTGATTTGTTGATGGGTGTTAAGTAAGAAACCTCTTGCATTTCTGATTCGTCATCCAAAATTAAGCTGTTATATCCACCCTACATTGGAACATCAGCTATTTCAAGATGATGCGTAATCATCCATGATAAATCCAGCTGCTTCCAAAGTTCCAATTCATCTGGAGGTTGCATTTTTCTGTAAGGTTTAAATGTATATAAAAGCTTCGGTTGTTTCCGGTATTCTTTCAACTCCACGTTATTGTTAGAGATCGTTAAAGCTCGGCTACGTTTTCTAGTTGTGGTGGGAAGCACAATGTCCATGCTTTCAGATGACCCATTGAAATCCTCGCTAATATTTTCAACCCTGTTATTTTCTGCATTACTTGAATCTATGGTTTGATAAATTATGCCAACGGTGTCGTGGAGCGTGTCTTTGCCTATTGGAGTATCACAATACCGATCGAAGTTATCAAAAGCGACGCCTGTTACTAGCCTGCTGGTACGTTTGATATCGGCAGGCACTAGTTTATCATCCTTCATTATGGTAAAAGTTACATCATTCTACATGTCCTGATTGATATTGTAGCTGCAGCAGTGCCCATGTCTAGCAATCAAATTTACCACTTTGCGAGATCCAGTCATTCTCTTCAGTGTTAATCCAAGGGTTATATGTTTGGAGGTCCTAACCCGGCCATTTGTTGCTGAGAAAACGATATATTGTGCGAGAGATTTTATAACCCTCTCAAATCGTTTGACGCCTAAACCTTTCAAATCGGCATAGAATTCCTCTTAATAGCTTTATTAAACATTCGGGAATTTGAGGCAATTCCCCTTTTATCAGATCTTTGATAGTTAGATTAACTGGCAATTTTTTTAACTTGAGAAGAAAAAATTTTATTCCTAATCGCTTTTGCCACTTCATCTATCTTGTTATCTAATTCTAAGTTCGCAATGTATTCCTCGTTTTCTTCAATATCAACTCCAATGGGAACGAACAGCTTCTTCCCTGCTATAGTTCGCATGTCTATTTTATCTACAAAAGTTTTGAGGATTCTGTGTTCAAGATACGGTGCTTAAATGTTATCTTGTATTTCGATGCTAGGGACCGCTGAATATTCTTCCTTCAATGTGTCTACATATTTTCTCCGAATAAAGTCGAATAAGAGAATTTTTCCATCAATCACTGTTTCTTGTACGTACTGACAAATTTTTTCGACTGCGGCAGCCATATAAGCCAGCTTCAAATTCCTAGGTCGCTGCGCGGACTGTTTCATTGCAACTTTCCAAACAATCTTGTCAAAACAACGCGCGTGATAATGTATATTTTTGCTCTTATCTATCTTCGCTAGAATGTCGTCGTTAGTTGTCGTTATAGCTAGGTTCCGTATTTTCTCGATGAATTTATCTGTTCCTTTGATAAGCGAAATTCTGTTTTCCTTCTTGGTTTTTCTTGCTTTGTCGCAATTTAAGCATACTTTTTCATCTAGATCTTCCCATCCCGATTGATCGAGATCGTTGTCGTCGAGAGTTTCAATTTCATGTCTAGAAAAAGCAAGAAATATACTGTCAAATATTTTTTCTACCAATTTTAAATTACTTCTATCTCATGATGAAGGATTCGGATTTTGGCCGATAACCGCAAAAAAGAGAGACAGGACAAGAAGGGGGAAGCAGGGGCTAGTCTTGTGTCTTGATTAATTTATCCAGACACCAAGAGAAAAAAAAGAAGCTGGAGAAAATGCATAAGAATACTTTATGCGTTGCTAATGATGGGGAATATGGAGAGTAATCTTGCCCCATGTAAAACTTCCGCAAAAGGATGTGGAAAGATTATGAAAATGAAAAAATAAATTAAGAAGAATTTAAAAATAATATTCAAAAAAGGAGGAGGTGGGGAGAGTTCGTTAAGAAACTGCAACTTATTCACGAGGATAGAAAGAAAGATTGAACACTTTTCCCTTAACACTTTTGAACAGTGGGGGGGGGGGGGGGAGAACACACTCAAGCACACAAAGAGTCTCTGTCAGTGACCCAGAGGGTGGATTACAAGAAGGATTGTTGTTTATTTTTTTAGACCTGCATGTCGCTGAGGGTCCTGAATCCTTAACACTCTTTTCCCCAGCCCCGTTATTATATTTGCTTGTATTTGAAAGTAAAAGAATAAAAAAAATCAATGGCAAAGCTGGTCTGCTCAACACCCTCGGCTCCGCATCTATCGTCATTAACTTATCTTTAATAATCATCATGTATTTGTAGCCATATTTCCTTAATATCTGAACGTGATAAGAAACATCTGGTATGATATTCACCGCCACGAGTTGGTAAGCGAAACGAACTGAGAGCAAAACCCCCAGCTTACTGAAGCAATATTATGTTCCAATAATAGAAAAGTAGCGGGGAAGAAAAAGGAGGTTGGGGGGGGGGGGGAAATAATAGAGATTGTCACGTAGTACATATGGATATGAATGCTGCAGATGCATATGAGCGTGCTCGGTCAGCCATAAATGATCAAAGTAACAACAATTCTAGCACAGACGCACCGATCAGAGAACATGGAACATTTTAGTATATCACCTACGAAGGGGGCGGGGCCAGGGTCTCTGACCAAAGACCCTTTCTAGACTACCAGACAATTTTTTTATCTTACCGGTTCAATTATCAACTCCGAAATTAATAAACATCTTTTATGGAAGCAAATTTGGGGTACAATCGCGGGCGCAGATCTTCTTCTCAGAAGCTGAATAATATTGAAAAATTTTTTAGACACACAACACCGAGATGTTTCAACGATAAAGGGTCTGTAAACTTCATAAACGGTCTAACAATTACGCACAGATCCATGATCCATTTTTCTTTATATTCCTAACCGACTTGAAAAAGCGTCTCGTACCATTTGGCACAGAAAAAATCTGCGTGTCTCATCTAAATACTAGCCCGTAGGCGCACGATAAATAAGTTAATATGGAGTATGTACCGTGAGGAATGAGTGACGCGGGGCCTCGGGCGCATGCTAAGATTGGGTGGCTGAATTTTTGTCGGTAGGGGTCTATCTTCAGAAACATAATAATGCTATACGAGCAAAGTACCAAAGATTACCTTGGATCTCGAAAACTGCTGGAATCATCGAGCACAGATTCCTCCGTTGATGGTGCTCTAGGGGCCTTCACTGCTGAACTCCCGGGCTCGATGATTTCGGGTGCCTCTGCTCCGGTTACATGAACAGGTGGACCCGATTCAGAAATGATAATCGAGCTTTCCACTGAGTCTGCGCATTCGGCACTATGATCTGCTATTTCCGTAATATAACTATTGCAGGAAGTTTGATACCGTTATATCATTTCAGGCACACTGGGTGATAACGGAAATCTGCTGAGTATGTCTCAGGTATCTCTACAGTGGAGTATACAGATCCTCTTGTCCACTCTTTGGTTTGTCTGAACTTATACACTCTCCGACAATGTTCGAAACTTGTTTGGTTAAAACCTCGTAGCTTATCTTCGGTAATTTTTTTACAAAAGATGCACGACATGTTTAGCGGCACGAAATTAAAACCGAATCACGGAAACACGAGGTGTTGGCGTTGGTTGGGCGCGATCAAGAACAAAATCTGGACTGTGACAGCTAACACGTTCTGATCAGTGGATGACCGAGAAATGAATGTGGAAAAGAAATGAAAAAGGGAAATGAGTTTTTAAGACACGATCTCTTGTCCATCGGTATAGTCCGCCTTACGGTTCTGTGGCTATGGATAGAATGCGAATATAAAAAAAAAGTACCGGGTCTGCTAAGATTACCAATACATTTTAAATAAAAATAACCTAATTTTATGTTGATTAGACCGCGTATAAATTTTTTCCCGCCCACGCATTTTCTGGCGGCCGCTTCTAGCCGATGCAATAATTGTTGTGGACACTTGAATAAAATAATGCCTAAAAAATGTGTGTTTCACTGCGTTTTTTTTACCTATTGCCACTGAGAGTGAACAGTGGTGTGGTTTAATTATTAAAATAAGAGGAAGTAAATTTAATTTATTAACTTATAAAATATTTATATGAATCGAGGCACCGCACGCTTATGCCGCTACAGTTAAACCAGACTTTTTTATGCCTTTTACCCCTGTCTCCTCATCCGTCGTAGCCACAGACTCGTAAGGCGGACTATACGTGTGATGGGAGTAGGGGTGCATCGGTGTTTATCTGATAGGACATAAAATCTCACGAGAGTGCAGCGGCACGTCACTGTCTCAGTCTCTCTTTTGTTCCCGCGACCCAGTCTCATTTTTATGACCGGCCAGCGTCTTTGCATTGTTCTTATCTGGGTTTGACAAAATTAAAAGAATGAAAAGTGAAAAGCTAGGTAACAGACTGGGAGAATGGACCCAGGAGAGAACAAGTATTTACAATCATCTTGCTCCACCTAAAAACGATCATGGCGTGTACGATGCCTTCAACATTGAGAACAGAATAACACGTGTGCCGGTAAAATATCTTCATTATTTCTTTCTAAACAAGAAAGATTAGAAAGATTCTCTCTGTTGCTTGATCGCCTCGCGTTTCATGAATTTATTCCTCACTTTCAATTACAAAATCTAAAAAAATTTTTACTTACCATGAATAGTCACTCAACATTTTATCGCCTCTCGGGAACATATCATTTTTTTTTTATATTTTTAAACCAGAGACAAATAAGTTTACGAAACTTCCATCTAAATCTCGCAGAAAATTTATGAAGAACTCCGGGATCAAAAGCACGCGTGCTAGCGAGGTTTTTTGTTATTTGGCATAGTTTAGCCAGGCTCATTTTGGATGAAAACTTTTTTTTTTAATAACATAAATAATAACGATTCATTTCAGTCCGGTTGCATGCATGCGGCTGATTTTTTTTTTAATTTCGGAGTTTGGGTCCATTTAATTGTACTGGAGGTTACGGCAAGGATCAAATCGAATGAAAATATTTTTCCGGTGTTTGGGGGGTTGCCTAGATGCCCTTCAGTAATTTTCATCCGTTTGGGAAATGTTTTTTTAAACCGCTGGTCAAAATTAAAAAAAAATATTATAGCCGCTTACCGCCGAGCGCTAGACCCCTACTCGACAACACGGATTTCGAGAACGACACTCGAACTATACAAAAACGTGCTTCTCATCCGTTTTGGAGTTCCAAGGCATTTTTGTCACCGCGGCTCTAACTATAATAACCGAAATGACGAAGTCAAGTATAGCTTGTGAAGCGGGTCACTCGATGATACGCAGTATCATGACAGACAAGGCTAGAGAAAAAGGGGAAGTAGAGATAGAACTGTAGATTAGTCTGAGTCCAGCCCTGACGTATGCCCGCAAGGGCGGTTCCAAGGCTGTGCGTCAAAAACACACAGGGGGGAAGTTTTTTAGTTGGTAGGCGGATCCCCAGAGGGGCCGAGTCCAACACTGCCTAGCCTATAGAACAACAGGCTAGTGCGTCTTTTGAAGATCTTTTACCCCCCTAAAACAAGAAAAAAAAAAGGCCACGCAAGAATATACAATCTGCCTTACTAAATCCCTACTAGAAATAGGTCAGTATTTTTGACGCAAGGTAGCTAAAAGTAATTGAGGACCACAGTGTAATAAATTAACATGCTCTTGTCGAGCTATAAGTTTAGTTAAGGGGTGACCTTTTTTAGGCAATATTATAGGATGTACCTTGTCATAAGAAAAATTGGACATTTCTATTCTACCTCCTACGCGTAAGATATCGTTAACTAAAATAGGTCTCAGAGATAGAATTTTACTTTTATTATCCAATTGCAAACCCCGTTTTAACGAATTGATTTCTTTATAAAAATATTCTTGTTGAGAGGACTGTATTAATAGATTTGAAGCCCTACTAAGTTCTTGAACTGAAAGACATTCTACCTTACGTTTTTCATTTGGAACTCTTAAATTTAATATGAATCTAAGACACCAAGCAGTGACTCGTTGCAATTTAGTATATGTTGAGAATGAAGAATATATGTCAAAATGTTGAATTTGTGAAACAAGAGATATTTCTTGGCGGGTATATCTTCTTTTTCAAAATTATCTTTGTCAATATTAGATTGCAAATCGTATTCCGCTAACCAAGATAGTCCTTTCCACCAAAGGCGAGAGTTTATGAGTAATTTAGGTGTAGTCCCTCGAGTTATAAGATCAGCAGGATTGTCACCTGAACTTACATGATGCCAATCGGATACGCTGGTTAAGGATTATATCTCGGCTACTCGGTTTAATACAAAGGTTTTCCATTTCTGCGATTCAGCACGAATCCAACAAAGAGTAATAGTTAAATCCGTATAGTAGCATATTTTTGAAAAAATTAGTTGAATACCTTCGCGCACCTTTTGTACCAGATTGGCCAGCAAAACAGCCGCGCAGAGTTCTAGGCGCAGTAATGTAACATTTTTCAAAGGAACTTCCCTCGATTTTGCGCAAAGGAGATTAACGACTATTTCACCATTAGAGGTAGTTGTTCTTATGTATACACAAGCACCATAAGCCCTTTGCGAGGAATCGGCAAATCCGTGAAGCTGAATTTCACCAATATTTCCTGTAAGAACACATCGTAGAACTTCAAGGGTATGAAGATCAATTAATTGGTCTTTAAAAGTTAACCAACGCGTATGCAAATTTAACGGTATTGATTCATCCCAATTTAATTTGATTTGCCAAAGTTCTTGAATGATTATTTTTGTATTAATTATTATAGGAGCCAGTAGACCCAAAGGATCGAAGATTTGTGCAGTGACTGACAATATTGTCCTTTTTGTCACATATGTTTCAGTTTTAAGATCAAGGATAGTATACTTAAAAATATCTAGACCGTTATTCCAACTGACTCCTAGTGTTTTCGCTTGAAAATAATCTGAATCAAGTTGAAAGTCGCAATCGGTATTATCTTGAGCTAGCGAAAGGTCATTAGATAAAATTTTTCTTAAATTGATTACCCACCATTCTTTAGAATAAGTGTAATTTGTAGTTTTAATAATTTTAGGGCATCTCTGGTGAATTCCCCTGTTAAAAGATCATCCATATAAAAATCGTTAGCAATTACACGGCTAGCTAGAGGATATTGAGATTGATGTTCGATGGCTAGTTGTTTAATGCATCTATTTAGTAGGTAACAAGCCGAAGCTATGCCATAAGTTAAGGTCTTCAGTTGGAAACAAGATACTTCTTCTGAAGGATTATTCCGCCAAAAGATTTGATGATATTTTTTATCATCATTATGTAACAAAACTTGCCTATACATTTTTTCTGTCAGCTGTTTAGACGAATGAAAATTTCCGAAACCGAATTGTGCGCGAACACGTTTGTAACAATGAACGACACATTATACTTTAATCTGTATTTCCATAAATCGACTGGTTCAAAACTTTGCTTTAACTGGAAAATAAAATTTCTTTTGAATTTTATTGCACAGGTTTTTATTAACAAATCAATCACTTTGTCATGTTATACCGTAGGATGGGTATGGCATACTAACACATTTCTAACTTAGACTCGTCAAACAACCACTTAACTTTTCTTAACTACTTTTTACTACTTTTACATATTTTCAACTAAGTTCAAATACTTTCCCACCATTTTTACGTAGAGAATCTGTCGTTCCACGGAGCGCAACCTTTCTCTGTAGAAACTAGTGTGACACTCTACACTTTACTTTACTTTGAATCACTTTTGACCATTTTTACGTAGAGACTTTGTCGGTCCACGGAGCGCAACCTTTCTCTGTAGAAATTAGCGTGACACTAGTCTGTTGACAAAACATTGTCCGCTTCGTACGGTCCACCGACACTTTGACCAATCAGGTACTGACACGTCACAATCCAAGATGGTTTATTTCACGTCACAATATTGTTGCCAACCAATGAGAAAGACATCCACTGTTACTAAGCAAGCGGCGTTTATCATATTTACATCTACGTGCTAGGAAATGATACAGAATCGCCGACCGGGTTTTTTATACATAAGGTTTTGATTTAACTTATATTTTTATGGATGCACACCGTTGCAATTACTGTAATATGCGGTATTGCCAATTATATTGCATGTAAATATAATGTACTTTCCTTATTGTTTTAGCATTTAGTAGTTACATAAAAACATAGTAATTGAGCACAAATGCGGCGTTGCCGCTTAGATTAGTATTACGTTACATTACATTTTATAGAATTGAGTTTCACGCTTTTACTTTAACTTTGTACTGGGTCACGACAGAAATATGACGTGTGTCTTAAACATTCTCCCCCGCGTTGAATCGCTCCGGCTTCAAACCATCAACATTACACATACATAAAAAAGTATCTATACAACTTACTACTACTTACACTTATTATGACAACACAATACTACTACAATCTTCTAATACACATTGTCAAGAATATACTATTTTACAATATTAAGAAACAAAAGAACATGTAACATATCTCAAGTGTTGCACCTGCTCTACAAAAGCGAATCACCCAAACTACATAGAACTCCTGCTGAGATCCACTGCAATATGCTCATTGTGAGCATGCAAGCTAATATCCGAATTATACTGAAAACATTACGCGAAAAAACACAAAGAACCTTTCGGTGAGTTACTTGTTAGTTGATGCCCATCAATCTAACGCGCATTTGAACGCCCCCTTGTGGAAATAACCCTTACTTAATCATCATATGAGGCACAAGTCGTAAATTTGCACCCCAAATCTATACGCATGGTGCTATAGAAACCACCCCTAAGTTCATGAATATGCATGGCACAAAGCTGCCCCTAAATTCGTAAATATGCATGGCACAAAGCTGCCCCTAAATTAGTAAATCTAAACCTACCCCAAGTGTACGCGTCGACGGGTTACCTGTTGGTTGGTACTCACCAATCCAACGAGCGCGTGAACTCCCCCCTTGTGGAAGTAACCACGCCTCCCAACCCCGAAGAAGACCCTTTAATTCCCCTGAACTGAGTGCAAAAAACAAACATCTCCCTGAACCCAACCCAACTCAGAGGAATGACACTGGTAACGAGGCTAACACTACACGTGCCCATGTAGTACGGAAACAAATCAGCGTGAAAGAAGAAGTGAAGAAATGAAAAGATGCTAGGAACCCCGTAAGGCGAAAGTTGCACCAGCCCAATTCTGGAACCGGTGCGAAAGGGACAGAGCGATACTGCCCGGGTAGATGGCTACCGTTTTTTATACACCAGGTTTGCGATTGGTGTGTCCACATAGACCGTTGAAAGAGATTGCCAAACGTTAGTTTGCGCGCTCCCGTTACGATGCTTGATTAGAGCAAAGGACCAACAAAAAGAACAAAAAACTGCAAAAGATCATTTAATTTTTTAGGGTTGCCCCAGGGACTCAGGTCATCAGCCCCAGTAACTTTTGTGGCAAGCTACCAAATCGACACAGGCAGGAAACCCGAAATAAAAATTTAACCAACAAAAAATGATGTTTGCTCACAAACGTCCTTATTTATTCTAGTCATATGACCTAAATTTTCATATTCCGATAAGAAATCATTATACTGAGAGGCAAGATCGGGATTTTTCAAAAGTTTTTTCTCAATATTATACAATCTACTTAATGCTAAAGTTTGAGAATCACCTAACTTTGATAGATTTTCGTTAAAAGAAATTCTAACTACAAATCGGCCATCTTGATTTCTAGACGTATTCTTTTGAAAATGTGCTTTGATTTCAAGGTCATGTCTTAACAGATGGGAAGATACCTTTACTTCTTCTAATTCCCAGAATATCGCGACCTGAGCTTCCAAAGGCGATACTTCCAAATTATTTTCAATGCAAGAATAAGATAAAGATGTCTGAGCAGTTTGATTATGATTCAGCAAACAATTGCCAGATAAAATCCAGCCTAACTTGGTTTTTTGAAATATAGGATTTTGTGGACCTAATTCTAAATGTCCATTTTAAATTCATAATGATTGGATAAGATCTTAAGATTTGCCTTAGATTTAATATTTGATCCATTCTTATTAATACCAAGTACAAAAGAATTGGTACTAAATCTCTCAAGCTTGAGCTTTTCACAAGCTTCCTCACTTATAAAATTAGATTGTGACGCAGAGTCTAATAAAACACGACAAAGCTGAAGAATACCATTCGAATCAGGAACCTGAACTATTGCAGTAGCTAAAAGAACATTATTGCATTGTTTCGACTTAAAATAAGCTAATAAGGATACTTGTTCAGAGAATGCTTGTTCTTTCTTATCATTTAAAGATTCAAGATTTTTGTTTTCAGTAACATTCTCCTGGCCTTTATGATCTGGCCGCTTAGAGTTGAATTGATAATCTATATGAAGTAAGGTAGGTTAGGTTAGGTTAGGTTGAAAGTGAGTGGGTTACAATTAACCCTCCACTGTGACTGAATGATCTATTGTGGCTCACACCTTATTCATATTTCTCCCAATAGATCTATCTTCTTAATAAAGCTAATAATTGTATTGGGGGAGACATTCTTCATGTCTTCCGCCAGTAGTGTCACCTCGCCAAATAGGGCTAATCTCTTCCATGCAGAGTCGGCACTCCTCATCTTGCGCCAGTCCAATTTTGTGCATATGGTGCCGCAGTCTGCAGTGGCCGGTATACAGTCCCACTAGGGCTTTAAGATGCGTCCTATTAAGCTCTAGTAGTTTGTCAGTTAGCTGTTGATTTCTATGGCTGTTTATGAATGCCTTTGAGTGCCTTAGGCCTGGTAAGCTCAACCAATGCCTTCTCCACTTATCTGTTGCTTCGGCCAGGATCTTTATCTTGGCGGTAGCATGGGATATACCTATTGCCGGTTCGGGTCCCGTGAATTTCGTTGCCGCTCCACTCTTAGCGAGCTTATCAGCAGCCTCGTTGCCCTCTAGACCCATGTGTCCCGGAATGCATACTAGGGTAATTCTATTATTGAGACTTAGTTCGAATAGTGCTTCGCGACAGCTCCACACCGTCTTTGAATTGCACCATCTCGATTCAAGGGCTTTTAGAGCGGCTTGGCTGTCAGAGAATATCTTGATTGCCCTGTGTTCGTACTGTCGATTTGTCAGCAGCCTTGCACACATTTCAATGGCGTGAACCTCAGCCTGGAATATGGTCGCCATGGATCCCAGACTGATTGTCAGCTCTACTTTCGGACTTTTGCCATATACACCGGCTCCAACCCCTTCATTAGTTTTGGAGCCGTCTGTGTATAATCCAAATTCCGAACTAACCAAAGTCCCACTATTGCTGTCCAATTCCTCCTTACTGGGATAAACGACATTATAGGGCAGTTCGTAATTGGGTACTTTTGTCATGATATCTGAGGGCATTTCCAGAATGCCGCCGGTCATGAAGTAAGGTATGATGTCTTTTGTTACATCTCCTGCAAGTGGATTCTGATTTACAATCTTTGATAACATGATTTTTTCGTAGACAATTTATACAAAAATGTAGTTTTTTAGCTTCATTTATTCGATTGTTTATGGATAGCTTTAAAAATTCAGTGCAATTGTAAATATTATGGGAACCCTTACAGAACTGACAACTAAACTGAGAAGTGCTAAAATATGTATTTGTATATACGGTCTCTAACGTTTTTTTGTGATTCTGCCTTGTAACCAAATGAGATTTATCAGCTTTAAATGATTGACTACTAACTGATTCCAAGATTTCGCATCGTTATTTAAAAAGTATGATAATTCATTGAAAGTAGCAAGATCGCCTGCAACCTTACATTGCTCCCAGGCATGCCTCGTTTCATTATCAAATTTTGAAACATTTATGAAAATAATAAGCGTATCCCATTCATTCACAGGAAGATCTAAAGCGCCTAAACATCTTATATTTTGAGTTAAGCAGTCATATAAATGTCTTAAAGCTATATGTGATTTTTTTATGACATTAGGAATATCAAAGATTGCCTTTATATAATTATTTGTTTAGATTTTTTTGTTTTCAAAACGTTCACGCAAAAGCTGCCATGCTATGGGGTAATTTACCGACGAAACTTCCAAGGAGTCAATGACGACAGCCGCTTCATTCTTTAATGAAGACTTAAGATAATAAAATTTGTGTATGTTTGTTAGCGAAGCATCCGAGTCGATCAATGAATTAAATGTGTCCTAAAATTGCCTCCACTCAGTATATTGTCCGGTAAATATAGGCATATTTAAATTTGGCAGCTCAATCCCCCCGGAAAACGCCCCATACCCATGGACACTGGCAGGTCGTTCGGAGGCACTGATTTGAGAAACATTATCAATAATAAAAGAACTCATATATCGTCCCTGAAAAGCCGTAAAGGCGTATCTCTATTATTACAAGTTTTCAGTAAAGCAATTTAAAGAAAAGTGGTGTCACTATTTTCTTTATAAACCCTAAATGATTAAATCTATTATACTTCCATTTTCACATTTATTTTAAGCAATATCTATTAAACACCATAGGCCATAACGAAAGTTTGTAAATTTACTATTGAATATAAATATCTGCTTTTGTTCGAGATAGGCCTTTACGTTTTGCTAGTAACAAATTGTTGGTCACTGATCTATTGAGATACGCCTGTTCAAATTAAGATGCAAAAGGATTTAATTTTAAATTTTGATGGAAAATAATCAGGAGAAACGGGTATTTATTATATTATTTTATTTTATAAGGAAAACGAAATGACAGATTACAATAAATGGGGTCTTCTGAATACCTTTATTGAGACCAAAACGAAATACTAACGTTTTAAAATCGGGAGAAAAAAACAAAACGGTAATATTTTAATCATTCGTATGAGGCAAAGACTCATAAAAATGGACATGCTCAGGTATCTTTATGACTGGCGTTTTACCCGAATATAGAGCTTTTAAATCATTGTATTTTGCCAATGATATTGGGCGAAGCCCTTTATTTTTAATGTTTTAAGCGGGTTTATCAATATTGGTGTATTTTGGCGTTTTAGAGTTAGTGATCGATAGTTTTGATCTTGGTGTCTCGTTTTAAAATGCATTTTATCTAAGGCATTTTTTTTTACCATAAATTCAACCATGTCTGTCCATTTAAAAGCGTTTCCCTCATCATCGATTCTTATAGTACGCAACCTAAGGTTTTCACTTAATGATTTATAGTCCAAGAAATCATGAAAGGTCAAGGAGAAAACTTCATAAGGTTTTGCATGTCTTGCAAGACGAAATACGGGTATCAGTTGAGACGGTACAAACAATTCACCGGCCTTTTTAATTGAGTCGCCTTCACTTTGACCGTGACTAGTGGTAAAAAAACGAAGGCTAATTTCTTTTAGGTCTTTTGATTGCGAGATTAAGTGCAAAAGAGCTCCTGCCATGATGGTATTTCGGTTTTGCCCCCCACAACCATCTGCGAATAAGTTGGCTACACGGATTTTTTTTTCGTCGTATTTTAGTAACGTTTGAAGTAGTGCTGTTAATATTTCACAACCACCAAGTCCACTATCGCATTCATTCCAGGTATAGCAGTAGCAATCTCGAGACACTATGTCGTAAAAGGTTAAATTATAAACAGCAAATCTTCGTTTATAGAAAACTGCACCGTGGTTTGACATAGGCAAGTATATTACCTGTTGCAAATCAAAAGACATGCAAAGCAAGTTAGTATCATTTTGCGCCGCAACCTTGGAAAAGTTTTTGATCTCGCGTATAGCGTCTTTTGATCTTGTATGTTCGTCATACATTTCTTGCATTTCCAATTTCGTTTCTACAGAACCCTCATGATAAGTTTTGCATAAACCGCACTGATCCTTTTTCGGTCTATAAAATGAGAGATGCATGCCTTTAAAAACAGAACGGTATATTGTAAAACATGGTTTTTCAGTCATGGGTTCTAATTCCTCGACGAACATTGCATACATTTTCTTTAAAGTTAAGTCACTGTGCAGATATTCTCGAGTGCTCTTGGCTCGGCAATAATGTGATTCCACTCTTGGAAATCGATTAATGTGATCTTTTACCAATTTTCTATTAGCTTGATCCTTTAACGCAGCTGCATCACACCTACCACCACGGCGATCCTTTTCAATTACACCAGTAACTTGAAGTTTTTCAAATACTGTTCTGATTGTCTTTTCACTTACACATAACGTGTTTATAAATAGTTTACGACACACCTTGACTAAACTACCTTTAAATGGCAGAAAAAAGAAATTTGTGTTCTGACGTCGCGATTGAGCTTTATTGGTGGTGGTCGATTTCTTGTTTTCCTGTTTTACGTACCATGAAATAAATTCTCGTTGAAGTTGAATGTCTGTAAATATAGCTTGCCTATATTCTTCACTAAACTTAACACACTGTCTTCCACCTTTTTTAAACCATTCAGTGTTACACCTTGGACCCAATACCCGCTCCTTGACAGTTTTTTTTTTATGTATTAACTGAAATGTATTGTGCGCCACTGCGTCGTAGGGTTTGGGCTACTTTCTTTTTGTTTACCCTAATAGTTTCCTCTTTTTGATGTCTGGTATTCTTTCCTGGATATCTTTACTTTGTTTCTTCTTACTAGGTCGTTTCTTGGAAGTCAAAGTAGAGTCATCACTGTTGCTTTCGCTTTTGCGCCGATGTTTATCAGACGAAGGCAAATCCTCCCTAAAATGATCCCAACACAATAGAATAAGACATCGAAAACAAGAACTCCATACCTCTCTTTTGCAGCGATAACATATTGTCTTGCACCGACAGGCATAAACAAGCAACATTTGTTTTGAGATAGGCCTCAAATATTTAAGTATTTTCTTCAAATTAAATTGTAACAAAAAGGCGTAAGTCAAGATTCGCCCTAGGGCGATCAAAAAATATATTATTTTGTGGCGTATCTCAAGATACGCTTATACGTCAAAATATTTTTATCGAATTTTTGAGATAGGACAAAGAGGAAAAATTTAATTTTATGGAAGCGGTGTTAGATTTAGATACGCCTTTCCGTCACAACATAGAGTACATATCTACATGTTTAAATCCGGGTCTAACTCAATTTCGCCTAAATTTGAGATACGCCTTTACGTTATAACAGGGACGATATGTGTTATAATTATATTTCAAGTTAAAGGAAAATACATTTTAGAATGACAAAATATGTTTACCTATAGGATAAATATTCGAGTTTGTTTAGTCTATAGGTTGTTTACATTAACATAAGTGGTTGATATAGTTCAGCCGGGAATGTATAGCCAAGGAAGGGCAGTCTGTTGTAAGAACCGATTTTGTGAATACATGAATACATAAAAATAGCATTCGTATTAAATATTATAATAAAAGTATATAAAACTGTTATTTCCCAAACATTTTTCTAACATATGTTTTAAATTGACTAATTACACTGAAATATTTTTCTTCAAAATTTGATCTTTTAAGATCGCTTTTATTTAAGATTCATTCCTCTGAATTAGTATTATCCTTCTTAGAACATTCAGAAATTAAGATATCATCAATTTCATCCTGAAGCAATAAAAAATCACTAAGTAAAGGTTCTAATAATGCCAGTCTAGAGTTTATTTGGTTATAAATAAGATCGTCGATTGTTTGTGTTTTTATTTGTTCAAAAAATGTGCAAAATCTTGTAAATTGACTCTTAAGATTAGTACGTTGTCGTATTTTCGCTTTTGAATTATTCATGCTGGAAGTAAGATATTTAAGGGAAAATAATTCAGTAGATGTAGCTAGGCTGATTCGGGCCCAAAATCCCATAAGAATTAACATGGGACCTAAAACCTGCATTTTTAGTGCCATTTTAGGGGCGTGGCACTTTTCCTAGAAGCCATCACCCTCTCTTAACCTGAGTGGAAACCAGCTACTATCGCCATCTAGTATCTGACGTCATAACTGCTCGCAGCAGATACAGGATCCATCTTAACCTAAGTGGTGCCCCCTGGTATTATCAACCTAACTAAGCAACTTAATGAATAAATAATAACAGAAAAAAAGTTTGTGCATTCAGCGGGAATTGAACCATGAACCTCAGGGTTAGAACTTCAGAGCCTTGCAACATACGCTACGAGAGCTTATACCTTGGAACTGTTAAACAATGTTCGACAACGTGAAGCCACGAGGACACATCTGAACAGATTGTTGGAACAAAGGTCCTTAAGTGAGATCATGGCAATATTATGGTTATAATGTACAAAATTAAGGCAAACCAGACTGTTTCATCAGAATCTACTTAGTAAAACAAAATAATTGATATCTGAGTACTACTACCTGAAGTTAGGCAACCAGTGTTTCAACAGTAAATATATATCGTCGGTTTGGAACAAGAGGGTCATAACTCAAAAAACTAAGATTTTCAGTAGAGCTGATCAAAGTTTTATAAATAATAAAAATGTGAATATTAATGGAAAAAATATCTTAATACATTTTGGTGTTTTCTGAAATGATTAAGTGAGAAGTATATATTATTTATTAAGTAGAGTTTATCATTTGTCTTAATTTTTGGTTTTAGAATTAATTATTTTTATAAAAAATTTTGAGTTGTGACGCTCTTTTTATTTATATATTTTATTTTTCAAGTTTTGGTTATAAAATAAAAGACATAGTTCAAATTTATATTTATTAAACTACACAAACAGAATAAAAATATAATAATACTATTCTTTGCTAATTAGTATTTATGAAAATATAAATTAAACGTAAAAACTTATTTTCAATGGTCAGAAAAGATTAAGTAAGAGGTAATTATTATTATAGATTCTTATAAAAATCTTTGTAATATTGGGGCATTACAGTTGTACCATTTTTTTTGTTGGCAAATAAGGATAAGATGCTCTCCTTTTTTTTAGTTGTTATGCCAACCTTTTTTTTATATGCAGCTTTCAATGTTGGTTTTCTTTTTATAGGCAACGCTTGCCTTCTATTTTTTAAAAAAGCAACGGAACGAAAATAATCCTCCTTGTAGGATATTTTATAAAATAGTTCTTCTGGATTATCTTTTTTAAATTGAAGGGCACATAAATTGGATAGTTGGACCATTTGGCCATCGTTTCCTTCATTCTTTAAAAAATTATCCTTAATGCCAATTTCCTGAGCCAGTAATTTAATATCGTAAAAATCTTGGTAGGACATCTCGTGAACTTGGTAGGGTTTTCCACGTTTTTTTGCTTGTCTTATTAAAGATAGATACTGGTTTGGTACGTAAATGGGCGAAGACTTTTTGAATCTTTTTATTGAGCTGTCAATAACTGAGTGTACGTGGTCCCCCTCGTTCTGAGTGTGTCTGGTAACTGGTCTCTTACACCGTTCTTCATTTCCTCCGAAATTTTAATGGTATTTCCATGTTTACCACGATTTTCGGGTTGAAGCATACCTTTTACTTTATCGTTTTGTTTCTCTATGACAGTTCGAATAATTCTCGAATTAATACCCAGAGAAGCCATAAAAAATTGTTTGCAAACTCGAATATTTTCAGTTTCCAATTTAAAATAATATGCATTGTTAAGATCACGAAATTTTGTAGATGCATTTAAATATCTATACCGTGGTTTTATAGTACTTAAACATGATGCTATGAACATGCGTTGTTTGTGAAGATGTGCCATTGCCCAGTACTCGTCAAAGATTGCCTGTCTCTGTACCTCAGAAATTTTTGTAGAACATTTTAGACGACACCTTTCTGTATTACATGTAGGTAACAGCTTTTTAGCTTCCCTGGTAACAAGTACCTTCTCCTTCGTTCCATCGGCTTTTTTTGTGACTTTTATAGAAGTGTAAGGAAGACCACTATTTCTTAATTTTTTGCTCACGTTTCTGTGCCACTGATTTATTAATTTCTTGCGTTTCCTAACTTTTTTGTTTGGTGGGGTACAAGGGTTTTTTACAGAACGCTACTTACTATCTTCTCGAGCTGGTTCATCTTCAAGATCACTACCCTCAGGAGATGAATAATCAGGATCTCCACTAGTATCATTATAAAATGCACTGGAAGAAGTAGAGGAGGAGGAGGACGACGTACTGCTTTTATCATCATCGTGATCAAGACTGAAACTGTTTTCTTTACCGGGTACTAAAACAACAAAATCATAAGACAATATTGGTAAAGCATTAATGAAGACGCAACTTACGGTTTTGGACTAAATCATTTTCAAAAGCGATTGGAACGATTTCTTGTTTTGGAGTTTCAGAAATATTTGTACTACCTTTACCAGCTAAAAGATTAATTCGTATTTTTTAGTTTATTGGGTATTTTATTCAAAAAACATATAACTTACCATCTTGGTTTGGTATAAGAAAAACATCCCCGTCAATGTTTTCAACAATTTTGTTTGGTTCATTATGAGATGCATCAATTACCTTTTTAGATTGCAGTTCATTGCAAATTTGGTCCGAGACTACTGCAAATTAGAAACAAATATAGTTACTTAAGTTATGTACTTTGGCTTTACTGTGAATTGATAAACTGTTTACTTTCTGTATTTACACTAGCTGGAATATTTGAGAGATATGTGTCCGTTTCTTCGACAACTGCAATAACTCTTGGCGTATTGTGCTCTCTAGCCAGCTCTAATATATATCGAGTCCTTTTACTCATTTTCGCTAAAAAAAGTATGTTTTTGAAAACGATAACATTTTTAGATTAGGAAAAAACATTACAGAAAATTTTGTACAGAATCGTAACATGTCAAAAAATATCCAAAACAATTTTTCCCCATCAGTCCAAGAGAGTATTATGACAAAATGTGTACATCTTGTTTAAAATTACATTATGCTAAACACTAAATAGTTTTGTTCAATACAGTCATATCTCAAAATGTGCCAGTTTATTTTAAAGTAAGGATTGAAAACAGTACTTACCTTTTAAGAAAAACCGGTGTAATTTGAGGTGAGACAATTTTGCACATAAATGCAACAAGATATCGGTGTTATTATATAAATATTTTGATTTGTAACGCTCTGTCCCAAAATATGCGCACCCAATCTCTACAAGTGCCACACCTCAACTGAAATGTAACAGTCTTGTTTTAAAGCAAACACGGTTATTTATGATGTGACATTTGATCGTAACGCGCTCTGGTGAGAAATATACAAAGTTGATTTGTAACTATCTTACACATCATATATTATAATATTTTGAGCTGAAACAGCAATGAAACTCAAAAAATGAAAATTTTGAGATGTGACCCTCTTGTTCCAAACCGACGATATATTATTGCGTAAAAAAATCAAGAAAGACCCTTAGGCCGCCCCAATTAATTAAACCCAAAAGTTAGTGAATGAAGGAAGGATGTCATTGACTAAAAACAAAAGATTGTTGCCCCACTATGTCTTAAATTCGCTGCGCCTATTTTAACATAAGTTCTTTTTGGTGGAAAAAGTCTAGAAATAATGTTTGTATACTTCCAGCTTTTGCCAGACTTTATATGACTTTTACTATTAAATCCCCTTCGGTGCGCACTGACACAAGAAGAATTTCTTTATATTTTGTCAACTCTGTATTGGAATATCCTGTTGGGTGTTCTTTTATCAATAAAATCAGTAGTTCAGTGGTTAAGGTATATTTTTCATTATAGATCATTGGTGTGTTGTTTTCAATTTCTACAGGCTTATTCCCAATAAACCATTCATTTTCGCACATTCTAAAACCAAAGTCTAGTCCGTTTGGTAAAGACATATAAGCGCTAATTTATTTTAGACATCTTATCTCGTGGACCTCTAACCTTCTAACGAGGTACTCAGCAGCGGAACGGGTATTTAAAACAAAACTGAATCACAACAGCATCACAACAGCATCACAACGTCAACACAACACTATCAAAACACTATCGTGATTGCATCAATACATCACAACACAAACACGTCAGCATCACAACAAAAATAATAGGGCTGTTTCTAACATATAGCGATTGATGCTTTACATTTGCAATACAATTAGTTTAGATAGAAATAAAACCAAAAAATAGTTATATATCAAAAACATTTAGTTACAAAAATACGTATAAAAGATATGCGACAATGATAAGAAACAAAAATAATATCCTGGACGTTATAGCTCCATAAGCCACATTAATGATGCCCACATTATAATATTCTAGCTAAAATTAGTCAGTCAAAATAATAATAAGACATGCATTATTTTACAGTAGATACAATGACAAAGGCGCTAACATTGTATCAAGAATATTATTCGATATACAAGATAATAATAATCCAAGACAGCTATATTAGAATAATTTAAGATCAAGTACAAACTTATTACCAACCTCGTATGTATTATATTATTAAGTTTACATCTATGATAAATAGTACGGTATTTAAAAACGCAGAACAAAAAATATATATACAATAAAAGCAATACCCTGTATATTAAATACTTCTGATAGATTATTATAAGAACTTATCGACGGGGTGATTAGATAAATGTAAAATTTGGTCTAATAATACCGAAACTCGGCCCATATACTTATCGAGAGCCAGAAGTAAATTTCACCAAACCAGACTGCAAGTCAAAAATCTGAACCGCAGCTGGATCTGACTGTGATATTCGATATTAGAGGACATCACGCAACTCTTCTCACCATTACACAAGATACCCCAAAACAGTGCGCTTTTGGTTTTCAAGCGACGTACTAATAAAAATAATATACATCGTAAAACTAAAATTTACCCCATCATTACAAAAACACGTTTATTTACAATATATGAATAGAAGATAAATGCAAAATCATATACAGAGTGTTAGCTACCTTAATAACTATTTTAACTACAATATAATTCACATCAATCAAAGATATTTAAATAATATGGCATATTTTATTTTAGAATACATCAAGGAATGCTGAAAATTTTTAATTAATACAACATTTGGTATACACATACGATAAATTCAAATTAGGTTTTCAAAAGTTAACAACCACGTATAATATATTATAAAGTTTATAGAAAATATTATAGAAAAAAAAGCTCAGCCAACACTAAAAATACCCGAAAATAAAAAATAAACAAGGCCGTCAATTTTACCCAAAGGTACTTATATTTACTCTGGATATAACATTTATAACAGTCTCGTGTAGACACTCTGCATACTAATTAATTACTAGAGCTGCACAACTGATATCACACGAGGTACTTGCATCTTATATATCTATAACATTAGTAGAAATATCAGTTGACTTCGATGTAGTTAACCTTGATATTAAATATGCAACTAAATAGTAATGATGTAATTATTATCATAGGTCAGTCGTTGAAATCAATATTTAAATTTATTTACAATTGTCCAAAAAACAAAGCAGCTTGCTTCTACAAATAATAATATGTATACAAGGTGTACCGAAAAGTCGAGTATGAATATTAACTAATAATAAAAGTTATAGGTACATTGTTTCCCAATTATACCGGTTGACCTGACTAATTTTAATTTTTCCTATAAGGACGTATATTGCAAACAAGTAAGATCTGGGAACTCTATAAAAATAAATTAATATACATTAGATGACCTTTCAAAATTCGTACAATTGTTGCAACATTGAAATATCATATATTATGCGGTTCACTGCACATTTTATTCATCGAATAAAATTTAAAAATACCAAGAGTCGTAGGATAACTAAGTAATTGTATATAACATTTAACCTGGTACAATGCCAAGGTTACACCGGTAATCGTAAACATTTGTGACATTAAATCAGCCTATGCATTATTTGTTTATTGAATTATATGACGGAAAAAATTGTAACAATACGATATGCGACTAAAATGCAAATAATTTTAAATGTATTCTAATTACGTCACCAGCTTATATAAAATACAGCTATCGAGTGAGTTAGTGGGCAGTTTAGTGATATTCTTATACTTATCTTCAGAGTAAGTACCAAATATTTATTAGATTTTGTTTAGTTGTTAAATATATAGGAGATAGTTATTTAACAAATTTATTCTTTTTTAGTTTTTAGATAAAATGCTTGTATATAATTATTGTGTAATATTTTGAAGATAACACTTAAATATACGTTAATAAATTCATAAAAATTACGAGCCTAAAAAATAATCTTAATAATAATTCTGTACAGAAATGAGCAGAGACCTGAATCTATCAACTTTCCACCACATCAGCCGTTGATAAAAAAACCACACATTTAAACAACCCACTTAATATCATCCACGTCTGTTTTATTTCTATAATAATTAAATAAAACATTATATTCACTTGCACATAAATAACAGTCTTTAAATGGATAGCTAAAATATTGAGATAAATCAGATATATTGGAGAGTACAAAGGTTTTCTGTGAGCATAAAAAATGGAAATAAACAATACATTACAAATAAAGAAGGTTATATTTTATAGTCTGCATATGGGGGAAAATAAAAGCTCACATAAAAAAGACACTTATCACTAAACTCGTATATACTACATTTAGATATAAAAAACCAGTGCAAAAAATAAAATGGCATATCGTCAAGTTCAAAAGACCCTGTATATAATAATATTTGGAGTACAGTGTACTACTTAAATATATAAAACAAATTTCAGATTAAAAATTATAAAATAAGTCATTCTCCTGCAATTATAAAATTGAAGATTGGTAAATCCTAAGAAAGTCAAAAACAGCATACACAAGTCAAAGGTCAAAGCAGTACCATTTTACTAATTCATCAACAGTAATCTAATGTACTTACTCACAAAGCCAATTTTAGGATTATTGTTATGTCTCTTTTGGGAACCCCTGTATAGAAATTGAAATAAATAATTAGGATCCGTCAATTTAATAAATAAACAAGTTCTCATTAATAAATAATTATGAATAAAATATTATACTAACCCTATACCTATATAGGCACAATCTAGCTATGATATAAGTGTCCAAATTTACCCATTTTTAAAAATGTATTAAAATATAAATCATTGCATTTTTATTCGCTTTATTACAGACAGTAAACATGAAGATATTATTAAAAGAAAAGCCACATATTGAAACGTCAAAAATTAGCATAAATAAAGCATTATCTAAACAAGACTCGTAGGTAACTGACGATCTGCATAATGATGTTACATTTTTTAATTATTATAAACAATTTTAAATTATTTCTTCTTCTTATACAAGGCGAGAGAAAAGCACTTGTCTATCTAAGAAATAAAATAAATTAAAAATATGTTGGAAACACTACATTAGGAATATACTATGAAAAATATATATCTTAAAAACTAAAAAATGTTCCACATAAACGTTAATGAAAAATAATACACACAAATCAACTTGTACGGTTGCAGACCCCGTGTTCATTTTAAACTTTTCAATATAGCTTAAGTGGTGTATCAAAACAGTAAAAAGGGCATAGCCAAAGATTACCTAAATTTTAACTGACTGAATGTGCTTGGTATGTACCTAAATTGTTTGATGTAAATTAGGATTTGAACAACAGAAACCCGATAAGGAATGATCGTCTATAGATGTACTATGTCATTGCCCTTGCATAAGACACACTCAACTTGTTGTTGCTCGATGAACCAAGAGGTTTGACTTCATGAATTATTGTTCAGTCAGTACTCTCTTACGGAGTCGCTACCTAATGCATTGTAAAAAATGGTCAACATTTAAAAAAAAAAATTCAGACTCTTTAAGATAAAAATAAAAATGTTTAATAATTATAGCAAAATTGTCATGATTTATAGTGATTCGTACTTTACACCAAGACTTACGAACGCCCAAGAATACGTAAAAAAAGTAATTCAGATTAAATTATTTATTATCAAGAAAAATATTGCAATGTGACAGAATGTGGGGTAAAAGTTTAAAAATATAGTACTTTGCAAAAACTATACAGTAAACAATGAAAGTATCATTCAAAATTTACAATAAACATTCCAAGATATCCAAGTCTGTATATTATTTATTAACACAGTTGTATGTAACAATATCCAAAAAACTACGGTTTACTAGAGCACACTGTATACAGCATGGTAGAAATACTTTGCATATTTCATATTCTAATTTGATAAAAGAATAAAACATAATTATAGTTTAAAGCCAAACCTATAAATATTATTCTCAAAAGAAAAGGTACCTCTCTGTACGAAAGTAATTAGAAGTGCTAATATTCAAGCAAGAAAATACTATGGTGCGTTATATAGGTCCATAAAAATAAATAATAAAAAAAAAACACAGGCTGTTATTTTAGGTTATATAAAGATGTAGAATATTTCCTTAAAGAGAAAGCTCTTGTCAATTTTTGACAAGAAGCAATAGACAATTTAATAAAATGTAGGCACCTGAATAAATTAGAAAAAAAATTGAACTAAAAATATGAATCGATAATAAAAGCATTTAAAAAATGTGCGTGTAATAAGATAAGATACCTATCTATAGCGAACAAATATTGAACGTTTCGAACCACACAACTAACCCTGTATATACATTTACAAACATCAGGAATTAAGCAGGTTAAATAAACTAAAAATGTACCTTGTGAGAATTCACAGTACTGTAGAGAAACAGAATAAAAGTAAAAATACAATTCAACGCATGGAAAGTGATAATTTTAAAATATATTCTGCACTTGGCATATAATTAATTCGATTACGACATTAGTATTTTTTACTTTTTTACTTTTCAGCTTTCCACCATTGCGCCAGAGACAACAGCCCACACAGCAACAACAACATCTCCACCAACAGCCAGAGCAGCCACCTCACCAACCAGCGCACAGGCAACAGCCTAGTGCATCCTCAGTGAGTGCGACCGCATCGCAAAATCAGGTAGGAGACCTGCTCGGGGTTTTTAATGACCTAAAACAGTTTAGCATGGCTGGTATTATACAAATGCTCAAGGACTTTGTCCAGGTTCTAAAAAGCTCGCCAACTATGCAGGAAAAACTTATTAATGTTTTAGAATTCACCCAAACCTGTGGAAAATATGAGGTATAGATGGCGAGCTTAAATAACCAAAATAATTTATATAATAATAATAGAAAAAATGTCAATAATAAAAATATAAACAAAAACAGCTCCAGGACAGGGTTCTTGAGCTTAAAGATCATGAATTGGAATGCTAATGGCTTAAAAAATAAGACAGGAGAATTCATTAATTTTCTTTCTAAATACAATGTAGATGTGGCTTGCGTCACCGAAACAAAGTTGACAGAGAATGATAAACTTAAAATCAAAAACTTTGCGGTTTATCGTGCCGACCGCAATGTGCGAGGAGGGGGCGTGGCCATAGTCATCAAAAGTTCACTCCCCCACTCGCAAACACATAATTATATCTCACAAATTGAACATGTTAATGTAAGATTACGTAACGGCACCATTATAACAGCTGCATACGCACCACCGCGTATGCAGCTGACTAACGCAGACTTAGATCCATTCTTTGCCAACTTTGAGAAGGTTCTCATAGCAGGTGACTTGAATGCTCCGCACGATATGTGGGGCAATCACCAGAATAATCATTACGGAAATTTATTATTCGACTACGTAACAGACAACAACTTACAGCTAGTTGCCTCGGAGAGGCCGAGTCATTACCCGCCCAACGGGATGACACCGACATATATTGACCTTTTTATAAATAAAAACATACTTGGCCTCTCCGAGGCAACTATTCTCGACGAACTCAATTCAGACCACTTGCCCCTTATTATACAATATCACGTACAGATGTCTTACGAGGCACCTAATACTACTTACTTACTCAAAAACATAAACTGGAGACAATACAGACAAATACTTAACGAACAAACTACAATCAACAATAACATAAATTCTATAACTGAACTTGAAGACGAAGTAGACAAACTTACAAAAAACATACAACACGCAAGAGACCAGGTTGCAACCGTTGTTAAAATCAGGCATAAGGAGGATAAGCTCCCACAGGAGATAATAAATCTAATTTCCTTTAAAAATAAAATTAGGAAGCAATGGCAACGGTTGCAACGACCGATAGACAGACTGAGAATGAACGAACTGCAACGAACAATACGGGACAAAATCAAAAAACATAAAAACGACATGTGGACAGACACACTAAACGGACTGACAGCACGGGACTCCTCTCTATGGCGCTTAACAAAGCGCCTAAAGAGGAAATTCCGTAAAATACCAATTTTACAAAACAACCAAGTACAAACAGACGAGGAGAAAGCAGACTGCTTAGCCGCGTCACTGGCAGCAGTCTGTGTTTCTCCTGAAAACACGACAGATGAACAAAATTTCATAACCAACAGAACAATAAACTTGACCAGGCAAATATATCCGATACCGCCGACAGTACTTACAAAATTACTAATTAGACCCGGAACCTTGCATGGGGTGATTAAAACACTACCCCTATGCAAGGCGCCCGGACCTGACAACATACACAACATACTCTTACGTAACATTCCTCGTAAGACATTTGTACAACTACTATACATAATCAATCATATCATAATTTTGCAGCATTTTCCAAAGCAATGGAAAGAGGCCACTGTAATACCTATATTAAAACCTACAAAGGACCCGACCAAACCAGACAGCTACCGACCGGTAGCGCTGACCAACACACTCTCGAAACTGACCGAAATACTAATTTTACGTAACATCAACAAACAAAACTTAACAGACAAAATACCGAACGAACGATTTGGATTTCGACCTGGCCATGGTACCACCATGCTTGTGGCGAAGGTTGCGCAAGATGCTATGACCAACTTTAACAGAGGTATGAATACAGTACTCTTGTCATTAGACATCAAGCGTGCCTTCGACACAGTATGGCACCATGGCTTACTGCACAAACTTTACCATGTACATATCTTTCCATTACATTACATAACATTAATAAAATCATACTTAACTGACAGACAATTCTTTGTGAGAGTTGAAAGCTCATTGTCTGCACCCAGAGCGACAAGTGCGGGGGTGCCGCAAGGCACAGTATTGTCCCCAATACTGTATAATCTGTTTACGGCTGATATGCCGCAGTACCCTCTCACAAAACTCGCTCTGTATGCGGACGATGCGCTAATATACGTGCATTCGTTCTATGCGGAGGCAGCAAAGAGGAAAATCCAGACGCACGTCGACTTGCTGCAGCCGTATTTTTCCAAGTGGAAAATTACGGTAAACTCCGACAAGACCGTTTGTACTATTCTCACAAAGAAATTTACAAACAATAAAATCTTTGTGCCAATTAAAATTAATAACGAATACATACGACCAACTAACAAACTAGTATACTTAGGACTAACTTTGGATGGAAGACTATCATTTATGACACACATTTCCAATACCTTAAAAAAGGCTTTTGCAGCAATGCAAAGCCTTTATTCCCTTCTCTCTCCTAGATCCCCACTATCTCCAACAAACAAAAGACTAATTTATATTCAAATAATTCGACCTATACTGACTTATGCAGCGCCCATATGGTGTTCTGCATCTAATACACAATTAACAAGGTTATTAAGATTTGAGGACAAGATTCTGCGATGCGTCATCTCCTCCGGGAGGTATGCGCGCATCGCAGATCTTCACCATATGGCCGCTGTAGATGACATACGACAGCACATAATCGACATTTCTACTAAGTTTTTCTTACGTAACATACACAACTCACCACTGACATCAAACATAACAGAACTAAGACATGACGAAAACAGACATGTAAAACACGGACCACTTTACTCTAGACTGCCTCTCTGGCACCAGCCCCTCCCGTAACTGTATTAACACTTCACCCCTACAATTTAAAACAAACATATTACACAATACAATTAAACACAAAACAATAACACACACACAATGTACAGACAAACACCACACAAGAGTTCCAGGTCTGCTATTGGTCCCCGCTTGCATTGTGGGCGGAGACTGCTAGTGGACCTGAGACTCAGCACTACTCAAAAATTTTTCACAACGCGCACACAAGTACACTAAAAAGCCCACTAATGCAGTGGGAGGAGCTTGCTAAGGGAGTTAGTCTCGACTATAAATACCGACAATGTTTTGGTATTCGATTTTCTTATAAATAGCCGACAATTTTGTATGCTATTCAGTCATTCACGGGGGTTCAAAGTGTTAAGATCAAATTAGCTGCAGTCATCATATGACGTCATTACTCGAGATGATGAGTAATTTTCACAAGATTTAATTGTAAATACGTAGTATCAGTGGAAAGTTCCTAAAGCATAATCTGGGACTTTCTTGGGAGTTGTCCAAATATTTATCGGACCAATAAAATAAGTGTTAAAGTTCAGAAGTCGTTTTATTTTGTGTTTTTAAGTTGAATAAATACTTAGACATAAAAAGTGTTAATAGTCAGATATTATAAAGGGTCAGAATAAGACCATTATAATATACAGAGTTAGGAAAAAGTTTTAAAACATTTTATTTACGTTTCAACAAGACTGTTGTGATTTAGACACATGGCCTTAAATTACGCAGCAGTCTTTGACAGAATGCAAGACGTATTGTTACCGTCTTCGCCGAGCGGCTTCCTGGAGGCCTGGATCATGGATGCCATGGGTGATACTTCGCCCAATGGACAAGCAGAGCCCCCGGAAGTCTGCTACGACTTTACCGTCAACGTTGCGGAGGTGGCAAAGGGCCCAGACCGAGATGCCATCTCATTAACAGGTGAACAGGACCTGTTAGGGTTCTCTAAACCTCCGTCCGACTGCCGGCCGAGTGGCAAAGAAGTGGCAAGCGACCCAAACCCCGTGGGTGACTCACAACAGGCAAGAACAACGAAGCCTGAAGAAGAGGATCTCTGGTCGTGGTGTGAAGATATACAGCCGTGGGGAATGCTGGGTGAAGCGGAAGAAAAACATGAATATATAGAATTAGCTGAACGTCAGCGTATAAGAAACTGTGGTGCGCATGCGTCAGAGCTACCTGGGAACGTAGACGTAAGCGAACACCTCATGGCGCCCGAGCGAAAGACCGTTAAAGGCAAGGAAGACTTAAAGCCCTTCGATGCGCCTAGGTCAAAGACCCATATCAATAAAATTAAAGAAGTTTTGAAGTTGAAGGAGTTTAAAGAAGAAAACGAAGTTTTGAAATATGACGTGCCTGAAGTGGTGTCACATCAAACAGAAGTAGATGCGGAGACAGTCTTGTGGCTGCATAGCAAGTTGGAGAAGGAGGCCCCAGGAGATGGGCGGTGGATAACCGCACTCCTAGGGATTGTTGGGACGCAAGCAATGGACCCGGTTGCCAGGGACCTGCGAGAAAGTATCCAAGGAGGAGCTGAGGTGCCGCTGGTAGACCGCTTTGGTGTTGTGGGGCGTCAGGAGGAAGACGGAGTGGCGGTGTGGTGTCCAAGGAACCACAGGCGAAATATTCTCAACTTGGCTCATGGAATACGCCACAATACTCGACAAGGAATGAAGGAGATTATCACGAAATGGTTATGGTGGCCGACGATAGACAAGGATGTGGACACGCACTTTAGGCAGTGTTTGTGTTGTCAGCATTTCAAAGAGGATGACCTGTGCCACGGAATGTTAAAACCGTGGGGCACAGTTTTAATTACAATTATTGAAGATTTACCCAGGACTAGACACAGCAGATTTACAGCCCTCTACTGTGCAGTTGATGTATTCAGTGGCTTTGTAGAAGCAAGACCACATAGAAGTATTCACCCAGCTTCGCTGATAGAATTTATACAAGCTGAAGTAATTAGCAGATGGGGAACACCCACTTTGTTGATGCTAGCGCCGGATGTGGCGAAGTATAGAGAAAAGATAGCCCATGCAACCAACATAACAACGGTTGGCACGGCAGAGAAATCAATGGTGTCCACATTGATACCGTTTGAGAGAATGAAGACCAGGATTTTAGCGTTGACCAGAGACGAATGGCCTCTACAGTTGCAGTCCTTGCTGAACCAAGCCAGGAGCTGCAGAGATGCATTTAACGGAGCCACAGCCAGAGAGATGGTGATGAACACCAAGACGATCCTCCAGACTCGAATGTTCTAAAGCGTAGCATAGAGTAGAAATGGAGCTACGGCCAGAGGGATGGCGATCAACACCAGGACAATCCTCGAAGAAACAGATGGAAGACCAGTGTATATATTAGTTAGGTATTGTAACTGTAAATAATTTTGTTGTTGTTGATTATTCGACAACAGCTAAATTGATCTCTAAGGGGGGGGGTGTTTTGGTATTCGATTTTCTTATAAATAGCCGACAATTTTGTATGCTATTCAGTCATTCACGGGGGTTCAAAGTGTTAAGATCAAATTAGCTGCAGTCATCATATGACGTCATTACTCGAGATGATGAGTAATTTTCACAAGATTTAATTGTAAATACGTAGTATCAGTGGAAAGTTCCTAAAGCATAATCTGGGACTTTCTTGGGAGTTGTCCAAATATTTATCGGACCAATAAAATAAGTGTTAAAGTTCAGAAGTCGTTTTATTTTGTGTTTTTAAGTTGAATAAATACTTAGACATAAAAAGTGTTAATAGTCAGATATTATAAAGGGTCAGAATAAGACCATTATAATATACAGAGTTAGGAAAAAGTTTTAAAACATTTTATTTACGTTTCAACAAGACTGTTGTGATTTAGACACATGGCCTTAAATTACGCAGCAGTCTTTGACAGAATGCAAGACGTATTGTTACCGTCTTCGCCGAGCGGCTTCCTGGAGGCCTGGATCATGGATGCCATGGGTGATACTTCGCCCAATGGACAAGCAGAGCCCCCGGAAGTCTGCTACGACTTTACCGTCAACGTTGCGGAGGTGGCAAAGGGCCCAGACCGAGATGCCATCTCATTAACAGGTGAACAGGACCTGTTAGGGTTCTCTAAACCTCCGTCCGACTGCCGGCCGAGTGGCAAAGAAGTGGCAAGCGACCCAAACCCCGTGGGTGACTCACAACAGGCAAGAACAACGAAGCCTGAAGAAGAGGATCTCTGGTCGTGGTGTGAAGATATACAGCCGTGGGGAATGCTGGGTGAAGCGGAAGAAAAACATGAATATATAGAATTAGCTGAACGTCAGCGTATAAGAAACTGTGGTGCGCATGCGTCAGAGCTACCTGGGAACGTAGACGTAAGCGAACACCTCAACAATGTTTTGACGCTCGCCACGTGGAAATCGGCTATAAGAAGCGCGATTTCGCAAGGAACGATCAGTCGGTGCAGAACCATAGAATAGTAAACAAGTAAAAGTATTGTTGAGCATTTGTTCCGGTTTTTAAAATCTGCATAAGTCTTTTCTTTGGACGAACGTCATCCGAGAAGTCGCCAGTTGTTCTTGGAGATTCCGAGACCTGGGTGTACCACGTTGGGTACACGTTGAACCTGAAGTTAAAAGCAAGGTGTGCTGAGGAAGAAGCACCGGCGGAGGGACGCCGTAGTCGAACCCGATACTGCAAAAGGCAGTGGTTCCTAGCTGTCCTAGAAGTTTGTACCTGGAATACGGGCAGACTTTGCACGCACCTAGGGGAAAGAGTCCGCTTACGATCTTCGGAGGAGGGCCAATCGTTCAAGCACCTTTGCCACCTAGAGAAGTAAAGTTGAGATACGAATAGCGACGAGAATTGTACGCAGCCGACGTTGCCGACTTTGGACATACAGTGCCATAACCGCTGCGACTGACGCCATCGCCAAGGAGGCGAGGACGAGTGTTTACCACCTGGGCATAACCTGCACCAGGTCGGCGAGAAGAGATAGCCTATTGGCAGAATAATTTTAAGGCGAAATACGACGAGAACTGGACATTGCCGACGTTGCCGACTTTGGACAACCAGTGCCATAACCGTAGCGACTGACGCCAGCACCAGAGAGGCGACTACGAGTGTTTACCACCTGGGCATAACCTGCACCAGGTTGGCGAGAAGAGAAAGCCGGTTGGCAGAATAATTTTAAGGCGAAATACGACGAGAACTCGACATTGCCGACGTTGCCGACTTTGGACATCCAGTGCCATAACTGCTGCGACTGACGCCATCACCAGAGAAGCGTGTACGAGTGTTTACCACCTGGGCATAACCTGCACCAGGTCGGCAAAGTGAGAGAACCACGTGGCAACGTGTAAAAACTGCGAATTAGTGAAGAATCAGCGACGCCGAGAGCTGAACGACGAGGCCAGGCCTCTAGCAACTAGTGCCAGAGCCTAGAAGACGAATACGAATACCCACCACCTGGGCATACCTTGCCCCAGGTCGGCGAAGACGAAGCCAAGTGTGGCAAACTACAAAATGAGTGGAGAAAAAGAATTAGATAGCGAGAATTCCCCAGCCCAGACGGCTGAGGGCGAAGAACAACCGTACATGCTCAAGACTACCGAGGCCGACACCAGGAAGGGACCTGGGTCGACTTCAAACTGCCCTACACAGATCGCCGCCCCTGAGAAAACGGATAGAGCTAGCCGTGGTGCTTCCAGGGATGTGCCCCTCGAAGGAGGAAGCGAAGGCGAACTGTGCCAGGACATGGCGCCCAACTCGATGACTTACTCAGGCGATAGGAGTAAAAAAGAACCCTGTGACGACGTTAGGCCCTTTGGCCTAAGCTATCGCGGATCGTCGACAAACCTACCCACGGAATGCCCAGCTTATAACACCAGAGCAAAGCGCCGATTATGGGAGGAGAAATATAATAAAGACGTGGAGATTGACGATTCTATAAATACGATTATGGAAGAGGAGATGCCACCATGGAAATGGCGGATGCCGTCTCAATGGAAGGAAGGAGACGAAAGGCCAAGCTATGCGGATGAACCTAGGGGTCTGGCGCGGCCACTAGGTGACCGGCAAATGCCGCCAACGCGGAAAGAAATCCGGCAAAAGCGGAAAAATAAAGAAAGAACGAAGCAAGTATGGATGCCACCCTTGGAGGAGGGGTATCGGCGGTACATATGTGATGATAACCAACCCAGGCAGCAGCCGAAACCTGAAAAAATAGCTAGAAGGAAGAGGAGAAAACGGAATAAGAAACAAGGAATAGCGAATACGCTATTGAATTTTAATTCGGCAACATTGCCGAGAATTGATATAGCAATAGAAGGAACCCCAGTAAGAGCATTACTTGATACTGGGGCCAGCCGGAACATTATTAAAAGTACGCTGCTGCCCATGACAATTAGAAATAGAGCCCCAAGGGGCGAAATGAGATTAGCCTGCGGCGAAACCTATCATTCAACCAGGGGGGATATACAGCAACGAGTAAAGATTAAGAATATGACGATGCTGACTAAGTTCACGATCATGGATGAGTTAAATGAGGATGTCATTTTGGGCATGCCATGGTTCAAGAATAATGAAGTGATAATGGATATGAACCGGTGTTGTATATACCTGGGTAGCACCGCCAGAGATACTGTATACTGGGGGAAGCGGGACGTAGACGAAGAAGACGAGGATAGTGTTACTATCCCGTATGTACCAGAAATAGACAAAGGAGAATATACCCAAATGTTGATGGACTTTGCAGAATTATTTAAAGAAAGTGTACAACAAAACACAACAAAGGCTACCCAACATCGAATCCGATTAACGGATACGAAGCCAATCCGAGTGAGGCCATATGCTTTGTCAGAGATTAAAAGAGTAGCGGTTCAAGAACAGATAGCAGAGATGCTTCGGGCAGGAGTAATCTCGCCGAGCACCTCTGAGTATTGTGCGCCGGTGGTAGCAGTGGCTAAAAAGGATGGAACTATGAGATTCTGCTTAGACTATAGAAAATTAAATGAAGTAACCCAAGAGGAAGTGGCGGCACTGCCTGTAATCCCTAACACCTTGAAAGAAATTGGAGAAGCCCGAGTTTTCTCTACCCTGGACCTTAAAGCCGGATATTGGCAAATACCGGTAGCAGAAGCAGACAGACACCTAACGGCATTCGGTTTATTGGATGGAAGCACTTACGAATTTAATGTAATGCCTTTTGGCCTCAGGAATGCGCCAGCAACATTCCAGAAACTGATGTCGGAAGTTCTGAGTGGGGAGCTGCAAAAGTTTACGAGAGTGTACCTGGATGACGTGATCATTTTTTCACCAGATCACAAAACACACCGACAACACCTCCGAAAGGTGTTGGAAAGACTCTCAAATTACCACCTGAGATGCGGGGCAGAGAAATGCGTGATTGGAGTTAATGAGTTGGAATACTTGGGTTTTAAAGTTAAGGAAGACTATAATACCCCACAGAAGAAGCATCTGATTGACGTGGAAAAGTTCCCTCCACCAACAGGGAAAAAACAATTACAGTCATTTTTGGGCCTGGTGAACTGGTTGAGAGAATACATTCCCCAGGCAGCAGAGCGATTGGAACCGTTGACGCGCTTATTGCAGAAAGAAAAACATTTCCAGTGGCAAGCCAAACAACAGGAGGCGTTTGATGAGGTAAAAAAATTTATGGCACAACCAATGCAGCTTTGGAGACCGCATCCAGGGAAACAATTTTATTTACAAACAGACGCCTCAAAGATAGGGATAGGCGCAGTGCTCTACCAGATGAGTGACAAAGAGGAACGACGTATTATTGCATACGCATCACATAAACTGAACAAGACGGAACAAGCATACCACGCGAACGAACAAGAATGTATGGCCGTGGTCTGGGCGATTAAGCATTTCCGGCAATATTTGGAAGATGCCCCATTCATTTTAAAGACCGATTCCCAAGCATTAACGTGGTTGCACCGTCTTAAAGACACCAAATCGAAATTGACAAGATGGGCATTACTGCTTCAAGAATATTCGTTTCGGGTTATCCACTGTCCGGGGAAGGAAAATGCACTTCCAGATTACTTATCAAGGAACCCAGAAGATACAGTGAGAGATCCTGAAACGTTTGATGAAGAAAGAATGATCCCACCAATGAAGGAAAAGAAACCCAGGAATTTGATAGCTATGTTCCAGCCCCAGGAGATTCAGAGCCTGGAAGAGCGGGTGAAAGAGGGACAAGACGAGGATGATGGACTAAAAGAAACAAAGAGACAGTGGCTACAAGAAGCCAAGAAACCTCCAGAGCAGCGGCCATCATGGTGGAACTACTATATTATACAGGATGAACACCTATTTCGATTGTACTTGAATAGGTTGTGTTTAGTGGTGGGAAAATTTGACAAACAAGACGTGTTTGAGGCCTACCATGCATATAGTGAAGCCCTCCATCCAGGGGCACAAGAAACTAGTAGAGCTATTCGCCGATACTACTATTGGGGAAATGTAGAAAAAGAGGTCCGAAAATTTACAAGAGGGTGCGAGATTTGCAAACAGATTAAGGCAGGGCCACCTCAGAAGAAAGCTGCACTGGGGAGTATTACGGCAGAAGCGCCATTCCAGGTGATAGCATGTGATATAATGGGTCCATATGAGGAGACTGGCAGGAAGAACCGATTTCTGATAGTGGCGACGGACGTATTTACTAAATGGATAGAAGCTATTCCGGTAGCTAGAGTAACCGCATCAAAGGTTATTAAGTTTTTGAAGGATGAGGTGTTTAGTAGATATGGATATCCGAAGGAAATAAGATCAGACGATGGTGCTCAGTTCAGAGGAGCAGTATTCGGCCAATTTTGCAGGTCAAATCACATTAAATGGACATCCTCCCCCATTTATCATCAACAAGCGAATCCAACAGAGCGTAGATGGCAGGAAATGAAGAAAGCTTTAAGCGCCGCCATCCTAGAGCGACCTACGGCAGTATGGGATACGCAAATTCCGCAGGTCCTCTATGCATTACGAACTCGAAGAAACGAAGCCACCCAGAGAACACCAGGAGAATTACTACTGGGATATGAGTTGAAGAGACCAGGGGAATGGGCTATTGTACGAGATGAAATCGAAGCAGTACCACGTCCCGAAGAAATGATTCAAATGAGACAAGAGGCAAGGCGAAACCAGAGAGTATATCAGCAGAAATACGCCCCTACCCCAAGAGTACCAACTATTAAGTTTAGAGTTGGGGAAAGAGTTTGGGTTAGGAATTTCGTTCCGAAAAACCCATTTGCGCCAAAATGGGTAGGACCATACGAAGTTTTGGAAGTCCTGGGATCGTCAACCTACCAGATTGATAAAGACGGAGCGTCATCAAAGATACACATTAATGATCTAAGACGTACTACGGTCCTAAGTGTGAGCGAAAGTAGCAGCTCGAGTACCGAAGAAGATAGTGATCCAAGTGAAGAGGAAGAACTCCATGGACAACCCCCTGTAATACGTGAAATTCCGGCCCCTCAGCCCGAGGTCGCCGAGGTCCCATTGAGGCAGCCTAATGAGAAGCCACCAGACGTGGAGAAAGTTACGGACCCTCAATCCGAGGTCGCCGTAGGAACATTGAGGCAGCCTAGAGAGAAGCCACCTGAAGCCTCCGAGGAGTCCCCCAGGTCGCTAGAGAACTACCCACAGGAGGCCTATACCAGGTCACCTGAGGAGGAATCATCAAGTGAAGATAGAGCCATGGAGGTTGAGGGATCACCTCGTTCAAGGAAGAAAGAAAAGACTTCCTATAAAGAGAAGCGAAGAAGATTTTAAATATGTTTAATATGGACTTAGTTATTTTATATTGTTGTTTATGGACTTAGTTATTTTATATTGTTGTTTATGGACTTAGTAGTTTTTAAGGATTGAAGTTATAAATATGGTATAATCGTACTAGATGAGTACGGTTAAATAAACATACCATAACAAATGCTCTTCAGAGGGGGGTGTTTTGACGCTCGCCACGTGGAAATCGGCTATAAGAAGCGCGATTTCGCAAGGAACGATCAGTCGGTGCAGAACCATAGAATAGTAAACAAGTAAAAGTATTGTTGAGCATTTGTTCCGGTTTTTAAAATCTGCATAAGTCTTTTCTTTGGACGAACGTCATCCGAGAAGTCGCCAGTTGTTCTTGGAGATTCCGAGACCTGGGTGTACCACGTTGGGTACACGTTGAACCTGAAGTTAAAAGCAAGGTGTGCTGAGGAAGAAGCACCGGCGGAGGGACGCCGTAGTCGAACCCGATACTGCAAAAGGCAGTGGTTCCTAGCTGTCCTAGAAGTTTGTACCTGGAATACGGGCAGACTTTGCACGCACCTAGGGGAAAGAGTCCGCTTACGATCTTCGGAGGAGGGCCAATCGTTCAAGCACCTTTGCCACCTAGAGAAGTAAAGTTGAGATACGAATAGCGACGAGAATTGTACGCAGCCGACGTTGCCGACTTTGGACATACAGTGCCATAACCGCTGCGACTGACGCCATCGCCAAGGAGGCGAGGACGAGTGTTTACCACCTGGGCATAACCTGCACCAGGTCGGCGAGAAGAGATAGCCTATTGGCAGAATAATTTTAAGGCGAAATACGACGAGAACTGGACATTGCCGACGTTGCCGACTTTGGACAACCAGTGCCATAACCGTAGCGACTGACGCCAGCACCAGAGAGGCGACTACGAGTGTTTACCACCTGGGCATAACCTGCACCAGGTCGGCGAGAAGAGAAAGCCGGTTGGCAGAATAATTTTAAGGCGAAATACGACGAGAACTCGACATTGCCGACGTTGCCGACTTTGGACATCCAGTGCCATAACTGCTGCGACTGACGCCATCACCAGAGAAGCGTGTACGAGTGTTTACCACCTGGGCATAACCTGCACCAGGTCGGCAAAGTGAGAGAACCACGTGGCAACGTGTAAAAACTGCGAATTAGTGAAGAATCAGCGACGCCGAGAGCTGAACGACGAGGCCAGGCCTCTAGCAACTAGTGCCAGAGCCTAGAAGACGAATACGAATACCCACCACCTGGGCATACCTTGCCCCAGGTCGGCGAAGACGAAGCCAAGTGTGGCAAACTACAAAATGAGTGGAGAAAAAGAATTAGATAGCGAGAATTCCCCAGCCCAGACGGCTGAGGGCGAAGAACAACCGTACATGCTCAAGACTACCGAGGCCGACACCAGGAAGGGACCTGGGTCGACTTCAAACTGCCCTACACAGATCGCCGCCCCTGAGAAAACGGATAGAGCTAGCCGTGGTGCTTCCAGGGATGTGCCCCTCGAAGGAGGAAGCGAAGGCGAACTGTGCCAGGACAACAAAACCAAAATTTAAACAGTGACCTCTTTCCTTGCATTCGAACCATTGTCTTTTCATAATTTTGTTTTGAAATTAAAATTAAAATATTTTCACTCATTCATTTTACGAATGAGACAGGATTGCCCTGCGTATGCTTTAAGTCACCTGAATGGTCGTAAGTCATTCTACATTGTACCTGAAATTTTAATGGGGTTTTTTGGCAGCTTTTTCCCCAAATGCCAAGCTTTTCAATTCATGATCTTTATAACCAATGTATAAGCTGTAATGTCATGCTCTTAGAGCAAGAATAGGTTTAAAAACACCCGGAGAGGCTCTTGCCGGAACGAGAGTGAAGTGTTTGTAATTTTACACATTTTCTACCATTAAGGGTCCTGCCAACGACCCGCCGGGGCTGCGTCCCCGGTTTTAGGGCACCAGGGTAGGTTTATCAAATCTAGGGAGGTAGTTGCACTGCCAAAGTAGAGGAGACTAGCTCCAGGGGCCTTAAGCCAACAAAATAGGTGAAAATGTGACCGTAAATAATTAAGAATAATAAAGAGTTTTAAAGAGAAAGAGAGAAGAGGAATGTCTCTCTGAATTCAGAAACGGAATCCAGAATCTGAATTCCGGCCCATTGCCGCACACATATCTTAAAAATTCCGTAACCAGTGTTCTCGTAATTTGAGGCTAGTGCATTTAATTGAGCGGTGACGGTATGGAAGTCGAATTGATACTTATTGCACTACTTTTAGCTATTTTTAAAAAAGAGCGCAAACGGAAATACTGGGTGCAACCTCTTAATTTAAACAGGATAAAGGAGAGTCAGTATCACATGACTTTAAGAAAATTACGGCAGTATCCTGATAGATTTTTTGATTACTACCGAATGTCATGCTACGATTGGTAAAGGATAAAATTGAAAAGAAAGACACACACATGAGAAGAGCTATTTCCGCTGAAGAGAGACGTACAATTACTTTAAGGTATATATATTAATTTATTCATTATTAAACATAAAACGAAAATAAAACTTAAGCGTGAAAATTTGCGACAAAAACATAACATACTACATTCTACATTTTCTACCTATTGGACGGCAGTGGAAACATACTACATTTTCTATCTACTGGAACGTCAAATACTGGTTAAGCTGCGCTTTGGAACTGCCAAGGTGAGAAGTCATCGCTTCCTGGGTTTGGGAAGCTGGCGAATTGATTGTAGGGAAGGTGTCAGGCTGATGATATTCGTATTGCTCGCCAAGGTCTTCATATCGCCCACTGTCTGATCCAAGAGGACTAAGAATTCCTTGCTGAGCTGATGGTCTTGTCATTATGATTTGCTGATTTGAATATCTTGACTGCTGGACTTCCCTAGTTGAACTGGTAGAGGAACCATCCTGATAAGTCGAAGTGTAGCTACTTGCAGGACTTGGGGCGCTTGAATAGGGAGCCGAAATAATGGGTATTGTAATATCCTGAATTAAAACACCGCTGATCGTGGAACTCCTTTATTACTAAATGTAGAAACAAAGTTAACATCTAACATCTTGACAAATACGTGAATACCATGTGCCATTTCTTTTCCTTAACCTAACATTATTTTTACTATTAAGTATATGTTGCCTGTATGCAACCAACGAAACATTATATACTTTGGTTGCTCAACTACGATACTACAAATATCTCCCCTCATAAATCTAAACGCTGGGGTGGTCTAACATTTCTTTTAGGTCTTTCATTCACATTGAAATCATTTGACTTAAACATACAATCTCTATCTGAACTATTAACATTTGTCTTTAATTCCCTTTCTCGGTTTACAATTAACTCAGGAACCTTTGCGGTTACTATAGGTTGCGGTAGCTCCCAGGCACTTTGTTCTAATTCAATTTGCCTAGATTCACTCTTACTACCTGTACCTATCGCGCTTCCCCCCTTGTAACTAACAGCACTGTCACTTTCCTCTCCTAATTCAGATACATTTCTCAACATCTGATTTAGATGCCTTTTCCAAATCCCCCCCTCGTTTACTAACTTGCAAAAATAAACTCTATTACCTAGAATTTCATCTACTACACATTCTACTCAACCTTTTCTATTTGGATTTCTATAGTCTCTACACCAAACTCTATCCTCCACTACAAAGGTTTCTTCTCTTTTCCCTTTAAAATTCAATTCTTGTTTTTCCGCTCTGTCATTCCCTGACACCCTTTTTTGCGATATCAAATCTAAACGAGTTCTAATTTTTGATTTAAAAACAATATCTGAAGGGGCAAACCCTGTAGTTGCATGGATAGAATTTCTGTAGGAAAACAAATAACGATGTAACAAAGATTCTTATTTTTTTCGTCCAAAAATGCCTTTTTTATACCTAACTTAAAAGATTTAACCGCATTTTCAGCAAACCCGTTTGTCGCTGGGTGAAACGGTGGAGATGTCAAAAATTTTATTCCGTTGTTAGCAAGAAATTTACAAAAACTATCAGATATAAACTGACCTCCGTTGTCTGTATAAACTATGCGTGGTATTCCAAATCGTGAGAAACATTCTCTAAATTTACTTATAGTAGAATCTGAATCGGTATTATTCATAATGAAATAAAAAAAATGAAATAAATGAACCCCACATAATGATGCCTTTATCTATTGACAGTTCATTTTTTCGAGATAAAAATGGTTTTAAAAGTAAATTATCTGTTCTATCAGGAAATCCATACCTAATTAAATTAAATACTTTTCCTAATAGTGGATCCTTTCTAGTTTCAGATTTTATTTTATATGTATCTATTGGCAATAAACTTTCTACTAAGTTCAAATAATCATGATCTGGCCCTGTATTATCATTTTCCCCATCAGGTAATGGCAATCGTGATAAAGCATCTGCCTTTGCATTATCTACCCCTCTAATAAACCGGAAACTGTAATCAAAACTAGCCAAAAATAAGGACCATCTTTGCACTCGACCTGCAGCCATTTTAGGCAAACTTTTATGCTCCCCAAAAATTGCTTGTAGTGGTTTGTGATCACTTAATATTTCAAACTTTATTCCCGCTAAATGTTGGTGTAACTTAGAGACTGCCCAGTAAACTGCCAATGCCTCTTTCATGATCATAGTGTATCCCCTTTCCGCCTTGTTCAAAACCCTCGAAATATAGCAAATTGGTCTCTCAGATCCGTTTGGCATAACATGTAAAAGTACTGCACCGATTCCATACTCACTAGCATCGCAAGCTAACCGAACTGGCTTGCCCTGATCATAATGAACTAAAATTTTGTCAGAAGCTATTTTTTTTTTTGCACACTGAAATGCTGCCTTACATTCCTGTGATCACTTAAATTCCTTCCCTTTACCTACCAAATCATATAGTGGTTTTAACTTTTCCGATAAATTCTTACAAAACTTAGAATAATAATTTAACATGCCTGCAAAAGCCCTAATTTCCGTCATGTTCTTTGGCCTAGGCGAATTTACTATTGCCCTAACCTTCTCTTCATCCTTTTCTAAACCTTGGCTAGAAATTTTGTGTCCTAAATAAAAAATATTTTCTTTAAAAAACTCACACTTTTTCTCATTTAACCTGAATCCTGCCCTGCTTAACCTATTTAAAACCTCTTCAAGGTTTCTTAAATGTTCACTCTCATTTTTTCCCGTTACCACCACATCGTCCAGAAAATTAACAGTCCCTGCACAGCCCTGCAAAACCTTCTCCACAATGTTCTGAAAAATAGAACATGCCGGCTTTGTGCCATATGGTAATCTTAATACCTCATATATACCATGCGGTGTACTCCAGGCCAACAATTTACTTGTTTCTTCATCTAAAACCAACTGATTGTAGGCATTCAAAAAATCAAGTTTAGTAAATTTCTGACCCCCTTGTAGGGCAACGAAAATTTCTTCAATACGCGGTAATGGATGATTAAAATCTTTTAAAAATTTATTTACCGTAATTTTATAATTTGCACAGACACGAATATCTTTGCCATTTGCCTTCATAACCGGTACTAATGGTGTCCCCCAACTAGCATTATCAATTTTTTTAATCACTCCCTCTGATTCTAACCTTTTTAACTCGGCCTCCACCTTTTCACGAAAAGCAAATGGAATAGGGTGTGGTTTGTGAAATTTCGGTTTTATATTTTCCTCCATCTGCAAATTTATTTTTTCGCCAGTATATGTACCTAATTCGTTTTTAAAAATCCCCGAATATTTTGACAAAAGGGTAGAAAGTTTATCAGGCAAAATAGCCACCTTATTAACAATAACTTTCGTGTCATTAAAGGACAAATTAAATTGCTTTATAATATCTCTACCTAACAGAATCTTTGCAGCTTTTTTTACCACTACCAATTTACAAATGTTTGAAATATTATTAATCTTTACCTTAACACTTATCTGACCTTCAGGTATCACTATCTCCCCCGAATAGGTCTTCAACTTAATAATAGTGCTCTCCAATGGAACGTGACTTAGATTATCTATGTAAAATTTATAAGGCAAACATGAAATTCCTGCTCCTGTGTCCAGTTCCATTTGAGCTGACACTTCCTCGAGTAACACAGGTACACATAATGGTTTTATCAAATTAATCTCATGAAGATTATTTACATTAAACAGCGGAAGCGTTTCCTCTTCTTCTTCCCCTTCAACATAATTGTTTTTATCAATTTTACCCCTACAAGCAGCCATTATGTGTCCCTTTTTACCACATTTTTTACAGATAAACTGTTTGTACTTACATTTACTAAATGTATGGTTTGTTTTGTTACAAAAATTACACTTCATTGCTACCTGCTCTGTTTCCTCTCTTTTATCAGCCACTTCTTTGCTTCTAAACTTTTTCAGACCGCCTTTCTCTACTCTGTTCACCTCCATGTGATTCCTACCCTGTTCTCGCAACGCAGCCTCCTTACTTAATGCCATTTCCAATAGATCTTTTAATCCCTTTGTAGGTTTTTCCTCGCAAAGACGATCCAGGATCGGACCAGGCCTCATACCTACCACAAACTTATCTTGTACCCTGTACATTAGTTTGTCACCAAAATCACATTGTGACGCTGTATTTTTAATTTTTAAATACCAGTCATTAACAGACTAGTTTTCCTGTCTCAATGAATCAAAAACAATTCTTCTTAGGTAAATTGACAGTCTTGGCTTAAAATGTTCCCCCAACAACTGCATTAAGGCCTCAAAACTCTTGTTTTTAGGTTTGTCTGGATTACACAGGTCTCTTAAAACTTTATAGACCTCTTCACTTAACAAGGTTAGCAAAACTGCTACTTTTCTAGAGCCCTCTACCAGATTTGCACTAAGATACTGCTCCAGGCGCTCTTCAAATATTTCAAAATCATCACCCTGCTTAAAAATTGCCAGCGAAAAAACATTGCCCTTATTTTTTACTGTGATAGCTCGCTGCTGGTCCTCCATTTTCGAAAAAAACAATTTTTCTGTGACGATTACTTTATTCAGGTTTTTTTAAAAAATACTCGGCATTTCCCGTCTAAAACTCCACTGTTGTTTTACTCGTCGCCAAATAATTGTAATATCCTGAATTAAAACACCGCTGATCGTGGAACTCCTTTATTACTAAATGTAGAAACAAAGTTAACATCTAACATCTTGACAAATACGTGAATACCATGTGCCATTTCTTTTCCTTAACCTAACATTATTTTACTATTAAGTATATGTTGCCTGTATGCAACCAACGAAACATTATATACTTTGGTTGCTCAACTACGATACTACAGGTATAGTATTCTTGAATATATTCTTAAGTAGCTGCATCATGCCCAATTTAAAGTAAATTGTTTGTGAATGTGTAATTTTTTTCATGACTCCACAAAAGCTTAAAGATATTTTTCATCGTCATCATATTCTTTTGCAGGAGTTTCTGGTTTTCTGTTTTTTAATATATTAAGAATTTTATCTGGTACATCGTTTTTTCCTTCTTTGTTTCCGGTTCTTCATTCTTTTTTTGTAAGTTTGCTTTTTTATTCTCAAGTGCTGTTTTCTTGCTGCTTCCTTTTTGCGACTTTGTCTCATCATCTTCTTCTGCTTCTCTGTTTTGTGTGTCATTTTCGTCATTCTCATTTGTGTCGTCATTCTCATCTGCGTCCTAATTTCCTTCATGTGCCCTCCTGGTAACTGCTTTGTCCAAAAAATTTAATGTCTGCGACAACATATCTTTTTCCTTTTCTCGAGGATGCAGATCCTGACGGACAACTCTTTACTTTTTGCTTATCTTTCTTGTAATAATCCCTACAGTTGCTCCATTTTCTTTTAAGTTCCAGACCTAAAATGAAAAAAAAATACTTAAAATTTTTCATTGTTTCAGATATCTTGCTTCAGGGGATAACTTCGAGGATTTAAAGTACGCCTTTTTAATGGGAAGCACTACAATCTCCAGAATTGTTTCGGAAACTTGTGCGGTTATATGGGATGTATTGCAACTATTAGAAATGAATCCACCATCATCACAAGAGCGTTGGCTTGAAATATCCGAAAACTTTTATAAGAAAACCAATTTTCCTAATTGTGTGGGTGCCGTGGACGGTAAGCACATAAGGATAATGTCACCACAGCTAAGCGGGTCAACGTATTATAACTATAAGAATTACAATTCTATTGTATTAATGGCCGTTGTTGATGCCGACTATCGTTTTTTAGCGGTTGATATTGGTACACACGGAAGAGAAGGAGATAGTAGTATTTTTAAGCAATGGAATTTTGGAAGGAATCTTCCCGAGTATCTCTTAAATTTGCCAGCTCCAAAAGCTTTACCAAACAGCACAGTAACTACCCCTCATGTTTTTCTCGGTGATGAAGCATTTCCTTTGAACTCGGATTTTCTAAGGCCCTACCGAAGAAGCAACTTAAATAACACAAAACAGAACTTTAATTACAGACTTAGTCGGGCGCGTAGACTTGTGGAATGTGCCTTCGGCATCCTAAGCAACAAATGGAGAGTTTTCCATACAAGTATGACAATACCAGCAGATTTTGCTGTAAAAGTTACAAAGGTTACATAATTTTGTTACATAATTTTGTTCGTTCAACGGACGGGTATAAATTCGAAAATACTTTAACACACTGTTTTCGTGATATACCGTATGAAACACCACGTTATAGAGCAACTAATAATGGCAGGCACTTTAGGGATAACTTTGCACAGTACTTCGTGACTCCACCTGGTGAAATCACATGGCAGTACACCAAGCGATTTATTACTGGCGAGGACTAAATATAATTTTTGTACTTACTTTTAATTTTTTTTTCTCGTCACTTAATGTATTCCAATTTGGAATTAAAATTTTATTTATTTCCAGCCAAGCTAAGCCTTTTTTTTTCTCTGTCGTGGTACTCCTCCAAGGTTGTGTCCCATATACAGGGACGACTTTCTACACATAAAATAAGATTTTCTGTATCACCCATCACCAGTGGCGGCTCTTATATAGGAGCACTTGAGCACGTGCCTCCCTAAGATTCAGCCCCACATCGACAAATATTCACTATAAATTACATATTTAGTTTACAATAGAATGTCTGTTACAAAGCAGTTCTAACATGATTTTATAAGCTCCCTAACCAATAATCGTTTCGTTAACTAAATATTTTGTAGCAGATCTCTAATCCCGAATGCTTATCGCAGGAAAAATGTGCTCCGTGGCTATCGCTACTTGATATGGACGGTTCGCTTCCCGTAATAAATGCACCTTGTCGTCCCCATTTCTTTTTAGCGCACGGCTCTAAATGGGCTTTCATTCCTCTCAAATGAGCACGCTTTCGCTGTGCTGCATGCCGCTGCCTTGTTTTGGGATGGTTTTTGAGAGATCGTTTTATATGTTTTGCTGATCCGTGTAGCGCGGTAAAGCCCTCCATAAGCGCGGCATAGCTTGTGTATGTCATGCAGTGTCGCCAGACTTTCTGTTTTAACAGGAGATCTCCTGCTTTTGCCCCAGTGCTGTTATTCTTTTACTTCTATTGTGCTAATGAAGCTACATAATGCATAAATGTATACAAAAATAACAGAACTAAGAATAAAAACATTTCTAAGGAGTACTATGAATCAAGAGAGACTTTCTGCCCTGGCAATGTTGTCGATAGAGAAAAAAATGTTGCAAGATATTCCTAACTTTAATGACGTAGTTACTGAGAAATTTGCTAAACTTGAAGACAGAAGAATGCATATTTTAATTTTTTAAACAGTGTTTAATCAGTTCTGTTTTTTAAAAATATTTTTAGTTTTTTTATGTTGTCGTTGTTGACTTTTCTAGTTACTGCTTCCCAAGTATGCTGTATATTGGTAAGTTTTCAATTTAAATTTATATTTTGTTTTATTAACATATCTACGTACAAAAAGAACATAAAAATTAGGAAAGCTTTTTACTCGTAAATTTGACACTTAACCACGGCAGATTGTTATATCTGCCGTGACTTAACTACACAGTATCTTGTGGTTGGAACGGAGGGGTGAAATAAAAGGAAGGGGTAGTGGTGAGCGGAGATATGCGCAAATTTTTCGTTTTTTTTTTTGCCATGCTTGATGCTTGTGAACCTCCACAAACTTCCGTCACGAGCCGCCACTGCCCATCACAATAGGTTACAACAGGTCTAGTCTTCTCGCACGCACAACCGCTACTGTGCAAAACTGAAATGAACAATTAATTTTAGAATCTGAATTCCGACCGTGTGAGCTTGTATATTTGAATTATATGAAAAAACGTGCGTTATGAATTCATAATCTTAATTTTTTAGAACCGTAATTCATAACGCTCGTCAGAGTCACTCTGACAGATCGATCTGAAAAATTCATAATCTGAAAAAATCAGAATGTGTGTGCTGTACAATAAAAATATATACAATTTCGTACGTTCTGAATTGAGATTCTTAATTCCGTTTCTGAATTCAGATATACATTCCGGCTGTGTACGGCCGGCCTTATTATTTATTCATTAAGTTGCTTAGTTAGGTTGGTAATACCAGGGGGCACCACTTAGGTTAAGATGGATCCTGTATCTACTGCGAGCAGTTATGACGTCAGATACTAGATGGCGATAGTAGCTGGTTTCCACTCAGGTTAAGAGAGGGTGATGGCTTCTAGGAAAAGTGCCACGCCCCTAAAATGGCACTAAAAATGCAGGTTTTAGGTCCCATGTTATTTCTTATGGGATTTTGGGCCCGAATCAGCCTAGCTACATCTACTTAATTCAAATTACACTCAGATATGCAAGTTAAGATAAAAGATAAGAATTGCAGTCCAATTCTACAGTATATGATAGGATTAAAAAAGGAACGGACTTACTATTATTCTTTAAAAGTTTACTTCTTCCAGGATAACAGGTACAAGCTGCTAACTTAGCAGGCCTTGGTAGGATGACGCTTGCACTGTACCGCTTCGCTGACTTGCTCGCGGCGAAGCAACCCATGTAAAAATGGCCGCTGTGATTTCGTCTTGCGGCGGCTATTTCTTGGATACCTGATCAAATCCGGCGCTGTTGGACCAAATTATGTTTGGTGATGCACTTCTTGTGTTTATTAAAAAGCTTCAATAGCACAAAACTTATTTTTATTTAGAAACTTTCAGGTTTTTACAGCCAAAGGGCACAACGAACGCAACAGTACGGTGTCTAAAATGATTCTGTCTTTTTTTTTTATTAGGCATGACGGTTTGGAACTAACTTCAGAATTGTAATGCACAATAAAGTTTTAGGCTGGAGTATTAAAACATAATATAACTCAAAAAGAGAATATGATACTGTCGTAAACAAGTTGCCACTGTATATGCAAATTTGTGTCAAGTATTTGACAAAAAAAATAACTTCAAAAATAGGCGCAAATTTCACTATTTGTGTGAAAAGTTTGTACTATACTTGGATAAAAATAACATATCTCTATTTGTACGAATACGTAAGGAATTTTAAATTGAATATTTTGTTTATTTTTAAGTTTACCAAATGAGTAATACAAATTAAAAATTGGATACAATACTATATTTAAATATAAATTTAAACAAAATTATATATAAAATATAAAATTTTATGTTTGGCTGCTAACTTTTAGCTGCCTGCTTTAATGGTTACTAAGTAACGGATATTCACCCAATACCCAAAGTACCCGTTCCCTGTTATTTGAAATACCCGTTACTTTTGTACCTTTTAGAAATACCTACTGCCGCGTATCGCGTTATCGAGAGCTCGACAATAACACGCAGTCGGCATCGGCTCGATAGTGTCGATCATCGGTAAAGTAAGCGCCTCAAATATACCCAACATTCAGCCCTATGATGAAACATACAAGTTAACTTTTAACGTACCGTTTCCATGACAATAGACGAAAAAAGCCTACTTGTTAATTTTTCACTGTGGTTGAAAAACAATTAATGTTGAAGTTAGCGTCTAGAGTTAACTTGTGTGTTTGATTATAGGGTTGAATTTAGTTTGCATTTAAATATCTGTATAAATACTGTAGCAAAAAATGTATCGAAAGAATCAACGTGGACGCCAAGAAAGTTGTATTTAATTTCCTGTTATGAATATTCTATTTACCTTCAAAGCCCATTCCAAAATTCAGGATGAGCTAGTTATACTAATTAAAAATAATAAAAACACTGAAAATGAAACAACAAATTATTTTGAAGCACTTTAAGAAACCACAGATACAGACCCACACGATCGTACAGATAGATATAATTGTAGGATTTCGATAAGTGTTAAAAACTTTTTTACATGTAACAATCCCAACAGCAGTCGCTATCACTGAAATAAAAATGTATGCAGTAGATGCTAATTTTGAAAGAAAGAAGGACCCGTTTGTCTGTTTTATGACTGTTTGCATATTTAATTACTAATAACATTTAATATTAAGCCTATTTTGACTGAGTTAAGCGCAACGGCCCAACACCGATTTTTTGACTTGGGCAATTTTTCTCAGGAGTTTGAAACAATTTTTATATGAACTTTATTATTTTCTATTTAGAATATACTGTGGTATTAATGATAACAACAGTATATAGTTATACAAAAAGCAACTCCCTAATATTCTTCTTGGTTATTTTTTAACAAACAAAATTCAACTTTATTTTTTAACAAAGAAAATATTATCGAACTCTTCAATCTTCATCTCCGAAGCCCGGTTCTGCTACGAGATAGGCAAATTTCGATAACACTCGTAGAACAATGGATCGAGTAAGTGTAAAATGCTTAATAAATTTTTCTTCTTTTTCTTCGAAAATTGGAATACATTCTGAGAACTGGCATGTAGCTTGAAGTATGGGATCTTCTCAACGCCTTCGCAAAAATAATATTGTTTTGGAATGGTCTAGAGTACTCTAGAGTATCCACACAGCATTTGTATTGAACAATACCCAGTCGATCTCGTCACCTTGTAAAATGCATCCACTGCACATCATGTCAAATACATTTCTCTTTTCAATTGAGGCTTATTTCTTAATATTACCTAAGAAAATTTATCCGCGGAATTTTATCATATATATTATTTTATGTATCGTTAGGAGGATGTTTTACCCGACGTAAATTTGATCTACGTAGATCTGTTCCAGGTACCATGTATTTGATTTAGGAAACAAACGACTTAGGAAGTTTCATACATCAAAAGAGTGTGGAATTTATAATGCAATAGTGACATAAGCTCATTTTCTCAAAAAACAGACCTAAGCACTTTTACCCCGGGACCACAGTTTTATCAGAATACCTATTAGAAAGATTAGCTATGAATAGCAGTATTACTATTTACTTCTCTATTCTCATGTAAAAAGATACAAAAAAAGTACCTAATTGATGAATCTAACCCGAACGTAAAAGTAACAGTAACGGGTATAATGTAACGGGGACTAATATTAAAACAAACTACCCGTAACTGGTATTTAAAAGTAACGGAAGTTTACACCACTAATACCAGCAGGCGCTCTTGATAAGAAATCCTTTGAAGTTATTAGGTAAGGATTCATCCGCACTCGTCCACGGGAGCTGGCTAGGCAGCTCCAGAGTTACACTTTTTTTGGACATTATTTGATTATTATGATTTTATGAAAACATTTCGGCAGATAATGCATTGTCAAATGAAACATACAAAATATCACTTTCATGTAGTGTCTGGAGTATTTAAATATATAGACGAGGGAAAGACATGATTTCGAAAAGAAGTATATGTCAGTAACCGAATTAAGCCTACATGCCATAAAGGCTGGGCACAAAAACTATATTAATACGATTAACTATTGGTTATAGTAAAACCTAATATGTTATAATCAATTTTCCGACAAAATTAATATGTGCTCAGAACGACTGTAAATCAAAATAAAAACAAATCTGTTTATTTTAATTATTATTTATTGTTATTAATCTAAGAAAAATATTTGTTCTTCAAAATGACATTCTTAAAATGACGACAATATCCCGCCACATATGAACCATGAACCTTTGTTGATGCTTTGTCTGCACTGTTGCATAGGGATTTCCTTTATGCCAGGTATACAAATTATGGCAATTTATTACTCTATCTCGGGTGAAACCGGCTTCGTTCGTGAACAAAACAATACTAGTAAAATTATGATTTTGCCTAAATCCTTGCAAAAACCGATTTGCGTAGTTGACTTTTGCAGGATAATCAGCGGGAGACATGGCATGCACGTTTTGGACGTGATAAGGATGTAGGCACATGGGTGAAACTAATATGTGGAACTTCGCAACAAGAAAACCGTTACAAAACCTAGTTGGCCACCAGTCCACCAGAGGGCTCTTCGAACGGTCACTACCATGTGCTCCTTGCCAAATCAGACTTGCATATTAATCTGTCGACTATCTCTCTCTCTCGTAATACTAACCTATAAAAAGAGACAGACCTTGTTAAAAACGCAATATATATTACGCCAACTCACCGGAGGGCTTTATTATCCGTTTTTTTGATAAAAGAAGAAGAAGAGAAGTTCTGTCAATTTTGTAAAATGTAAACCCTCGAACGAATTGTTGGTAAGAACTTGATTTTTTTTTTTAATTTTTATATCATAATTACCGTTTTAATCCTTTACAGACCGTTTTACGAGTTTTGAAGAATTTTAGGATTGTTACGCGACCTTATATCACAGGTATGTAACCTAAATGTAAAATTTACGCCTTGAAGGTTAGGTTTGCTGAATTTTTAAATTCAAATTGGATCTTTTCTAATATTTTTAGCATACTCTTCAAAAAGGTCTACAAACCATAGTTTATAGAGGGGTACATATCCACAGCCCAAGCGAATGCAAATAGAACTATATGATAAGTCATGCCGAAGGAGTTTTAATGTTCAGCCTCGTGTAAGTTTTTCATTTTGTTCTTTGCCATTTAATACTTTAAGTGTTATATTTAAGTGTATGCTCCTTATTTGCCTCTATCAGTATCTATGATGGCCTGTGTCGCCCATTGAATAACCAAAATCAAGTTTTACTGTAAATATCCCGGTTGCAAGAGTGCATTTAGATCTTTATCTGACCTTAATTGTGTCAATAACCATTTTTCTATGCACTATGACTAAGAGTGTGGAAGAGTAAATGTAATATTAATCCTGACATCGAGTGCAAGAACTTCAGAATTTGTGAAAATCGTTTCAATGATTGTCAATTTAAGAACTCAGTTTGAAAAAGGCTTAATTGGAATGCTGTTCTCAAACTGTCCCTGAGCTTTTACCACCTGATGTTTTAGGATCACTTCCACATTCTCTGTAGAACTATGGTAGTTCAATTTTTTTTTACTGGCAGTCTAAAACATTCTGTTTGGTTCTCTAAATGTATCCATTCTACTTTTGACACATGTACACATTCCACTTTATATTTTATCGAATTTTTTTTTCACTGCCTTCAGTTTCTCAGTACTTAATTAAAAAATTATGCTTTGTTCAGTCCGTTAGTCATTTTGGTACTAATCATTAACATTTTTTTCTGTGCATGGACACCTTATCAAGCCCAAATACTGTGACAATTTAACTCTGGCTGCAACATTTGACCTACACCTGGCTAAGACATCTTGCATCTGGCTATGAGATTTTACACCTGACCAAGACATTTTTCACCTGGATGGACACTTTCAAGTAGGTACCTGGACCGTTATGTTTTTTTTATGTCAATTTTTTTAAATTTATTTTCTGTAATAAAGAGTTATTTACTGGAAGAAGGAAAATATATTTAGTGCCAGTACTTTTGGCACTGGTTAACTCATGTCACAATAATTTTTCATTCGTTTTTATTATTTTCCTTCTACCAGAGGCTATAACTGTTTACATCTTTACCACTTGACTGAGCTAAGTTCAAGAGAAAAGCAAGGGAGGAAGCAAGATTCTTATGTAAATGGGTCAAAACTGAAGTAACTTACTGAATTTACTTGAACTAAGAAAGTATGCAAAACATAAACAGCTAATTGCTATTTTGTATTAATAGTCAGAGTAACTAGAAGACCTGGGTTTGATATGAAGCAAACATTTTTTTTGGGACAACGCCCAAATGTCAAGAATTCACCAATTTGCCTCGAGCAAACCCTAGTTCATTAAACACTTGGAACCATTTTAGTCACGTCGCTGTTATTAGTTCCATTTCTGGTTTATTTTTTACAGAACATTTTTTATTTGTACCTATAATGTGTATTTCTATTGTTTCGATACCAATTTTTGTCAGAATTTGTTCACATTATGTTTTATGGTAAAGTTTGAATAAATTTTGAATTTTTCTTCATAAGCTTTGTTTGTTATTTACATAGGCATTCAGAAATAACAACAATATTTGGTTTTTAATGACATTTATTGACTTTTTGGTATAATTTGATATAAAATACATACATTCATTAAATTCTGAAATTTAGTGAATACATGGTATTTTAGAGTGAATTAACTCAAAAAGCGATAAAACGTCTTTAAAAATCTCAAATATTGTTTAAACAGTAAACCAGTAATTTGAAAACGAGTTATTTAAACTACCCGCCATCCGCAATAAATTTCCTACCGTAGCGTTCGGGGTGGACTGGTGGCCAACTTGAATCTTTGTTTCTCTGGTTTTCTACGTAGTTCGCATTTCTAACCTCTGTTTTGTGGATGTAGCAGTTATTCTCGAAGGGTCTCATGAACAGCCTACTTGTCGCATGAACTTGGACCGACAGTTTTCTTACACTATTAGAGGTATTTTCAGCAATCCCATCCAGAATTTCCTCCTTTAACTGAGGATTCCTTGCTCTTCTTGGATGCCCTTCCCTACCACGATGCGGCAAAAAACTTCCTAAAATGGATTAGCAAAATGTTAGCTACCTTTAGAATTTTTTTTTATTTCACTTGACTTTTTACCTGTTTTTCTTAAGCTATGATTAACCCTATCACAAGTTCTTTGGTGCGGTAAACGTCGATTTGGAAATGTATCAGAATAAACTCTTCTCGCATCCACACAATGGCCGAGGGCTTGTCCATAAATTAGATGCATATTCACTATAGAAGTAATCCTCCATTACTTAAGTCTTATGTACTCAATCAATCAGAAAATTTGGAAACGTGTTTTCAAAAACACATTGTTAATTAAATAAAAACGACTGGTGTTTTATTGTAGTATTCTAATTTATTGTTTCAATAACGTGTTACATAAAAAATGTATTTTCCTCGAAAACGGATAATTTTATCGAAACAAGTGCAGAATACCTTTTTTAAAGAGGAATGACCAGAATAATTAAAAAATCAGTTTTCAGCTTTGTAAAATGACACCTGTCAAAATTTTGGCCAAGCGAGTGTGGTGGCAAGTCCGTTCCTGACTTCCCTGACGATGTAAAACATCTACTGTTAACTGGTTTTATGAGTCTTTATGGCACACATAAAATATTAAAATTTTATAAAATTATACACGTCGATTCAAAAGTTAGTACAGAAAAGGTAACTCGCTGGGTACCCCTTTGGGCTCTGTATCTCCGTTAAGGGGCATTTAAGAAATTTTGTTTCCACGACAAATTAGGGTTATTTTGACCTCCCCTATACGCTCCCGAGTGTGTGCCATATACTTACTGGACACCCTGTATTTCCGCAATAGAGCCGGCAACACTGTATCTCACTGACTTTGCATATTTTAGAGCGTCTTCGACATATCTATTAGTATTTGTCCAATCTCCATGATCGATATGAGAAATATCGGGCGTAGAATCGACGATAACGGAAAAGTATTTTGCCACTTGCAATTCTGCGATAATAACACTTTTTACCTCACTTGCAAGAAGTTTGACAATGGCAATCTGTTGTCTTGGACAACAGGTTGTCACTATCTGCTGACGGTAGCTCTTTATGTGGAGGCACTAGGTCGTGGTCCATATACTTACACCTTCCCTCCGTCTTTGGTTTGCCTTGGGCGCCACCTGGTTTGGTCGAAGTCCAAACCAGGAAAATATACCGTATATCAGTTCTATTGAGAAATCTATGCAATAAATAAAGCCAAAGTTTTCCCACACAAACAATAAAGTTTTTATTGAATAAAAGGTTAAGTAACCTTTTATTCAATAAAACAAAAAAAAAAGGGTTTGTGCTAGGTTAATTTTATGATGTCAAATTGTTTAAAATTTAGATAAGTTTGAATTATAAAATGAAAAGACAGCCTTTCCGGACGCAAGGATTTAAGATAAAATTTATGTATAACCTCGGGGAAGATTCTAGAACCTTTCAAATCTTTTGATGGTGTATGGGTATAACAGGGTTACCTTTGTCAAGATGGCTTTACATTAAAAAGTTATAAATTAAATTTTAATTAATTAATTGAAACAAAATAGTAATAATCTGAAATGGCTTATGGTGACGGGGAACATTAATTAAATTAAAGAAAACAAGGTCTGTCTATACCACCAATCTAAAATTTTTATTTGTCCCTTTAAGGTGAAAAAAGGATTAAAGAGTGTACATAATTTAATGTCATTTTAGGTTGTACTAGTTTCAACTTTAGTCAAAGTCATCATCAGCAACCATACAATTAAGAATTATGTTTAGGATGTACCTAAATAAACGAACTAAAACAAATTAAAAGGGGGGGGGGGAACGAAGTGGTTCAACAATACATCGCCATAACGTGCACCTTATGCAGCCAATGGACTCGACAGAAGACAATCACATACACGATGCTACTTTCAGCAATGAAGGAAATTAGATGCGAAAATTGTAGTAGAGGAAAAATTCCAAATGGAATCATTTATAGTCATGATATGATGTATAGCTGTCTATAATGAAAATTCAATAAAGTAAACGTTTCATGAGTCAACTCCAAGAAAGAACATGAGTTATATTTGGTGGGTCAGAATTTTTAATAAGAATAGTAATAAAGTAAGGGGGGGGGGGGGGGAGGGAAATTAAAATGTGTTAAAATAATTTACGTCATTAAGCCAGTTGGGGTCATCTGAAAGGAGAAAATTGTTTCCAATTAAAATTGTGTACGAAAATATCGTAATCTATGGTCTCATAATTTAGACTTAAATTTGTATGTGAAATATGATCAAGTACTCACCAATTCTCCATATTTAGGGATTATTATTTAAATTGTATCGACTTAATCGGGTTTACGTTGCAAATTTTCTTTTTTCTTTTCTTTTTAGTAAAAGAGGCACAAATTAGGAACATGACTTAAGACTTAATGCTGTTCAAAGCGAATGTTGCAATAAAATGGAGGGTATCTCTAATATCAGTACTGAAAATTTCTTTTTTGTATTATTTAAAATTTCGTATTTCCGGGTATCAACTGTCAAGTCCAAAGGCGGCAAATTCAAATTTAAACAAGAATCGTCATAACCTAGAGGGGGGGGGGGATGGAGGGAGGTTGACGTGGACTTTATGATACACTATAAATAATTGTTAGACTACATTAACATCCCTTATTCGGGGTGTGTACATATATGAGTATTATAATAGATAAATCAAAGTAATGATGTGAGAGAGCACAGAAAACTTTATAAGAGAATACTTTATTTTATTTATTCATACATCCAACCCGGCTATTAAAGCACCCTATCGCTAAGTCACAACGACCTTCAATCATAATTACAAAAGGGTAACAAAATAAGCTCAAACCATAAATAACTGGTATTATATGCAACCAACTTGACTGGAAAGGTATAAAAGTCAGTTACCATTGTTACACAAATGAAATGAAAATTGCGGTATAAATAGTTGTCAAAATTACAGTTTACTGTAATGTCATTCGATAAATGTGTATGAGAGTTTAAAATCTTATTTTATGGTTATAACCAAATTAAAACAATAGAGGTGCTAAATTTGGTGAAAACATGAGTAGAAGAGTTTATATTTGAAGAGAATTAAAGAAGGGGAGACAGTCAAAAGTGATCTGTTCATTCAAGACCTGAATTTGAGGGTTTTTTATAGCTTTTTTAATCTCGTATATTTCCCATAAACAAGAGGTTCGACCATTGGGAACAACATGTAGGATTTCAACTCCTGTGTCCGGGTTAAAAGTGTGTTTTGTGTTAAGAATGTGATCTGAGAAATTTGAACGAGTGTCAGCAGGCAATGGCTTATTTTTATTCCTTTCCACTAGTACTCCCACTGTGCGTCCTATGTAACAACAATTACATGTTGAGTGATCCTCACAATGGGTACAGGACAACTTGTATACTCCTGATTTTTCTAAAACATCAACTGTATCTTTATTATTATTTATATATTTTTTAAGGTTATTTTGCGTTTTAAATGATATGTGCATATTATTATTAAATTTTAGAAATATATTTTTAATGTTATGTGATATTGTTCCCATATAGGGTAGGCTAGTATAATATCTATGATTATTATTATCTACAATAGGTTCTAGGTTTTTGTTGATATGTTTATTTAAATTTCTATAATATATTTTATTAATAACATGCATTGGATATTTATTATTTATAGCAAGTTGTTTAATGTAAGAAAGTTCTTTGTTGAAATTATCGTTGTTTATAGGGATAGCAAACATTCGATGGAAAAATGAGTGGAAGGAACTCAATTTATGCCCTATAGGGTGATTAGAATTATAAGGGATGATACTATCTGTCGAAGAAGGTTTATGAAATATTGCAAATTGTAATTCATTATTGATTTTAGAGATAGTTAGATCAAGGAAATTAATACAATTATTCGTTTCATGTTCAATAGGGAATTCAATAGAAGGATGTGTATAGTGTTAATAAAATTGTGAAACCCATTTAATGCTTCATCTGTACCAGTAAAGCCTGCTATTATATCATCAACGTATCTATAGTAAAATAAAAAATTTTCAAATAAAGGGTGTGATTTAATTGTCTTTTCTAAGAAATACAGAAACACCTCAGCCAACAAAGGGGACAGATTAGAGCCCATAGCAACTCCAGATAGCTGTGAGTAATATTTTCCGTTAAACTGGAAGAAGTTTTGTTTAAGAAAGAAGTTTTGTTTAAGAACAGTATCCACCAGTAGGCATATATTCAGTATGTGATAGGTATCAAGATTAGAGTTTTGAAATAATAATGTTCTAACACATTCTATGCAGTCGTCTGGTGGAATACTCGGGAACAGATTTTTGATGTCAAAAGAAATTAATTTAGTGTTGGCTGGGACCTGTATGTGTAACAAGTTGCTGGACAGGTGCCTGCTGTTTTTTACAGAAGTAGGGTTAGAGAAGTTAGTTTGGGATTGAATTATGTGATTAAGCCATTTAGAAAGACAGGAAGCAGGAGATTGAGAATAGCTGACAACAGGCCTCACTGGATATGGAGAAGGCTTATGGGTTTTTAAAAGGCCATACAGTAGAGGTACTGATGGGTTCATAGGATATAATTTGTACTTATTGGATTTTAAATATTTGATTGTGTTTATTGTTAAATCTAGGTTAGATTTCAGATAAGAGAAGAATTTATTCGTCGGATTATTTGTTATGGGACTAAAACCTTCCTCAAGAAAATTCTCCACCCTTCCAATGTAATCAGTTCGATTTGTCTGCCTTAGTGATAGTCAGGTTATTATCTTTGATCTTTTTAATTAAATGTTTAAGCTTAGTGTTCATTGTAAAATTATTGTGATTGTTTTTAGATTTAAGGTGCTGGTTGATGGTATTAGCAACATTAGTTCGAATCAAATCTGTGTTGGAGAGGTCCTCAAATGATTCAAGAATTCTCTCAGTTTCGATAGCCAGAAGAGCCAAGTTGGTATTATTTAGGTTACTGTGAAAATTGAACTTATAGCCTAAATTCAATATTTCTATGTCATCAGTAGTGAGTGCAGTTGATGACAAGTTAAGAAATCTGGGATGAAAGTTGAAATCAAAATCTGCAAATCTACCATTAGGTAAGTTTCTCAAGTTAAATTCATGCTCAAACACATCATTATTAAAACTAGCATCATTCAAAGAACTAATATTACTATTCTCAATCTGGTTGGAGTCAAAGGGATTGTCACTTTTAACTATGTTTTTATTTAATTTAGAGGGGTTGGTACTCTGGTTAGTGAATTGATATTGAGTTATTTGTCTTTGAGTTAGTGAAGAGATTTTTTTATGCAATCTATTCATTTTAACAGTGTTCATATCATCAACATATTGTAATATATCTGTATACAGAGTATCAAACTGAATAGGGTGTGGACCTCTCCAACACAGATTTGATTCGAACTAATGTTGCTAATACCATCAACCAGCACCTTAAATCTAAAAACAATCACAATAATTTTACAATGAACACTAAGCTTAAACATTTAATTAAAAAGATCAAAGATAATCACCTGACTATCACTAAGGCAGACAAATCGAACTGTATCACCATTTTAGACAAAGATGATTACATTGGAAGGGTGGAGAATTTTCTTGAGGAAGGTTTTAGTCCCATAACAAATAATCCGACGAATAAATTCTTCTCTTATCTGAAATCTAACCTAGATTTAACAATAAACACAATCAAATATTTAAAATCCAATAAGTACAAATTATATCCTATGAACCCATCAGTACCTCTACTGTATGGCCTTTTAAAAACCCATAAGCCTTCTCCATATCCAGTGAGGCCTGTTGTCAGCTATTCTCAATCTCCTGCTTCCTGTCTTTCTAAATGGCTTAATCACATAATTCAATCCCAAACTAACTTCTCTAACCCTACTTCTGTAAAAAACAGCAGGCACCTGTCCAGCAACTTGTTACACATACAGGTCCCAGCCAACACTAAATTAATTTCTTTTGACATCAAAAATCTGTTCCCGAGTATTCCACCAGACGACTGCATAGAATGTGTTAGAACATTATTATTTCAAAACTCTAATCTTGATACCTATCACATACTGAATATATGCCTACTGGTGGATACTGTTCTTAAACAAAACTTCTTCCAGTTTAACGGAAAATATTACTCACAGCTATCTGGAGTTGCTATGGGCTCTAATCTGTCCCCTTTGTTGGCTGAGGTGTTTCTGTATTTCTTAGAAAAGACAATTAAATCACACCCTTTATTTGAAAATTTTTTATTTTACTATAGATACGTTGATGATATAATAGCAGGCTTTACTGGTACAGATGAAGCATTAAATGGGTTTCACAATTTTATTAACACTATACATCCTTCTATTGAATTCACTATTGAACATGAAACGAATAATTGTATTAATTTCCTTGATCTAACTATCTCTAAAATCAATAATGAATTACAATTTGCAATATTTCATAAACCTTCTTCGACAGATAGTATCATCCCTTATAATTCTAATCACCCTATAGGGCATAAATTGAGTTCCTTCCACTCATTTTTCCATCGACTGTTTGCTATCCCTATGAACAACGATAATTTCAACAAAGAACTTTCTTACATTAAACAACTTGCTATAAATAATAAATATCCAATGCATGTTATTAATAAAATATATTATAGAAATTTAAATAAACATATCAACAAAAACCTAGAACCTATTGTAGATAATAATAATCATAGATATTATACTAGCCTACACTATATGGGAACAATATCACATAACATTAAAAATATATTTCTAAAATTTAATAATAATATGCACATATCATTTAAAACGCAAAATAGCCTTAAAAAATATATAAATAATAATAAAGATACAGTTGATGTTTTAGAAAAATCAGGAGTATACAAGTTGTCCTGTACCCATAGTGAGGATCACTCAACATGTAATTGTTGTTACATAGGACGCACAGGGCGAAAGTTTAATATAAGGATCAAAGATCACCTCGTACTAGTGGAAAGGAATAAAAATAAGCCATTGCCTGCTGACACTCGTTCAAATTTCTCAGATCACATTCTTAACACAAAACACACTTTTAACCCGGACACAGGAGTTGAAATCCTACATGTTGTTCCCAATGGTCGAACCTCTTGTTTATGGGAAATATACGAGATTAAAAAAGCTATAAAAAACCCTCAAATTCAGGTCTTGAATGAACAGATCACTTTTGACTGTCTCCCCTTCTTTAATTCTCTTCAAATATAAACTCTTCTACTCATGTTTTCACCAAATTTAGCACCTCTATTGTTTTAATTTGGTTATAACCATAAAATAAGATTTTAAACTCTCATACACATTTATCGAATGACATTACAGTAAACTGTAATTTTGACAACTATTTATACCGCAATTTTCATTTCATTTGTGTAACAATGGTAACTGACTTTTATACCTTTCCAGTCAAGTTGGTTGCATATAATACCAGTTATTTATGGTTTGAGCTTATTTTGTTACCCTTTTGTAATTATGATTGAAGGTCGTTGTGACTTAGCGATAGGGTGCTTTAATAGCCGGGTTGGATGTATGAATAAATAAAATAAAGTATTCTCTTATAAAGTTTTCTGTGCTCTCTCACATCATTACTTTGATTTATCTATTATAATACTCATATATGTACACACCCCGAATAAGGGATGTTAATGTAGTCTAACAATTATTTATAGTGTATCATAAAGTCCACGTCAACCTCCCTCCATCCCCCCCCCCCTCTAGGTTATGACGATTCTTGTTTAAATTTGAATTTGCCGCCTTTGGACTTGACAGTTGATACCCGGAAATACGAAATTTTAAATAATACAAAAAAGAAATTTTCAGTACTGATATTAGAGATACCCTCCATTTTATTGCAACATTCGCTTTGAACAGCATTAAGTCTTAAGTCATGTTCCTAATTTGTGCCTCTTTTACTAAAAAGAAAAGAAAAAAGAAAATTTGCAACGTAAACCCGATTAAGTCGATACAATTTAAATAATAATCCCTAAATATGGAGAATTGGTGAGTACTTGATCATATTTCACATACAAATTTAAGTCTAAATTATGAGACCATAGATTACGATATTTTCGTACACAATTTTAATTGGAAACAATTTTCTCCTTTCAGATGACCCCAACTGGCTTAATGACGTAAATTATTTTAACACATTTTAATTTCCCTCCCCCCCCCCCCCCTTTACTTTATTACTATTCTTATTAAAAATTCTTACCCACCAAATATAAATCATGTTCTTTCTTGAAGTTGACTCATGAAACGTTTACTTTATTGAATTTTCATTATAGACAGCTATACATCATATCATGACTATAAATGATTCCATTTGGAATTTTTCCTCTACCACAATTTTCGCATCTAATTTCCTTCATTGCTGAAAGTAGCATCGTGTATGTGATTGTCTTCTGTCGAGTCCATTGGCTGCATAAGGTGCACGTTATGGCCATGTATTGTTGAACCACTTCGTTCCCCCCCCTTTTAATTTGTTTTAGTTCGTTTATTTAGGTACATCCTAAACATAATTCTTAATTGTATGGTTACTGATGATGACTTTGACTAAAGTTGAAACTAGTACAACCTAAAATGACATTAAATTATGTACACTTTTTAATCCTTTTTTCACCTTAAAGGGACAAATAAAAATTTTAGTTTGGTGGTATAGACAGACCTTGTTTTCTTTAATAATCTCGCCACAGAAAATGGACTACTTCTTGAATATTAATTAAATTATAAAAATAGCATTTAGATCACTTTTATACCACTCTGTGTTCGATCAATCCATCAGGACGGCCCCATGTGGTTTTCTCTGGTTGGTCAGGTGGAAGTTGAAGGTAGCTAGTAGGCTTAGTTGGAGAACCTTAGGTTGTTATGTGGGCCTTAAAATCCCATGTGATGCGATAAATCAATTATGTGGCTTAACCTACATAATTGCCGAACGGCAGAAAAAACGGCTAATTTGCCGAAACCAGCAAAACCCCTAAAAATAATGGAAAAGAGAATTACCCACTGAATTCCCACAAACAACAAACCAAAAACAAAAGAAATTAAAGCAGCTTACCTCTAAAAGGGGGGTGAGACCTCGTGGTATTTTCAAAAAAATGGCCTAACGGCGACGGGTTCGACCTTCTTTTCTGAAGGTATTTTCAGAAAGTAAAATGGAGACCGCAAGAACTCTGAAGTAAGACAAACCCCCTTCTCTAGCAAAATCGGCTGACTAAATGTTGCCATAAACCCCAACAAAGGAAAATAAGAAGAAGAAGAGAACAGAGACACAACATAAAGGATCCAAACGATCAGAACGAACAAGAGTCTGGGCTTTTACCAGAACCTAAATTACATAAGGAAATAAATCAAATAATTCCAAACAACTCTGTTTACGCATAAAGTTGCCAAAAGTACAAATGGGCGTTCTGCGCTTTCACGGGAACCAGAAACGCAGATATGTGATTCAACTTTACACGGCGGTGGCTAGCGCATAGAATAGGAGGGGACAGAGCGCCATCAACCCACAGAACAGCAAAAGTAGTGCGTTCGCCCCATATTTTGGCTAACATTATGCAACCAAAGATGATACAACCTAATGAACAATTTTAACAGTAAATAAAAAGGAATGCACTTTGTGAAAACATATCTGTATAAATCCAAGGCAGTCTACCTTCCCCACAAAATAAATAGTGGCAATTTTAAAATTGCTACAGAAGGTGGATAAATTCATTGCAAATGGTTGAAGAAAGATAGTTAACATGCCCACTTCCAATGTTACTATATTTCTGGAGGTGTCGAGCTAAAAACGGGCCAAACTTACTAAGAAATTCCAACGAGTCTAAATAATTACCATTTCCTTTTGTAAAAAGTTTAGTTGTGGAACCATAAAATGGTAAACCATTTTTTGCTAGAAACTTAATGGTTGCAAGCACCCTTAATAAAATAGTTTTCCAGTAGTTTTTTTCCTGCAAGTAACTTTTTTCGATTTCTGTATCTATCCTGCCCTCTATTCGACTTCTATTAATCATTGTACTGATTGAAGTTATGTGTTCGGAAGACCTTTCGTGGTTTTTCAAGTACTGAGTCACATTTTTCCAGTCAGTGTAGCCATCGGCACTAAGCTTGACATCTTTCTTCGAAAAAGTTTGCAAACATAACAATACACACATCATGTTTTGGGACTGTAAACCAAACACTCACGAAGGACTTTTTCGCCATTTTCTTTAAATTTATAAAATGTTGAACTTTGTAAGCATCTAGATTTTTTTCCGTCCAATTCTTTTAGGCACCCACTTATTTTGTCAATATTTTGTTTAGGTCTGTTTCTAAGAACAAATTCTTGATATTCCAAGGTTATATTTTGGGGCCAGTCTGCTAGATCACAAGGAAATGGTGATTCACTTTGCTTCACATTGTTGAGAACTTTCTTTGTCAATTTCTAAAGCACTTACGACGACGTTGCCCTCCTCTTCGGCGTGATCGTGTTCTTGTAACTCGGTGGTATTACTAATATTGCTCGTTAAAACATTTATTTCCTCATTTTTTGAAACAAACGCTTGTTTTTGTTCTGGAAGATCATGTTGATTTTCTGGCTCCTTTCTAAGGAATGCCAACATTGCGTTTTTCTGTTTTTCTTTTTCATTTTCCCTTCTTTTTGCCTTTTTACGCTTTTCACTACCACTTTGATGTTTGTAACTCATACTCTTCTAAAATTAAAAAGCATATTAATGTCGAAGCAATTAAAATTTTTGGGTAATGCAATAATCACTGGTGGATCCAGGGGAGGGGCCCGGGTCCCTCCTTTCATGTAAGAACTAAAAAAAATTATACCTAAAAAAATTCATCAAGATCTAAGATTTAAAAAGGAAATCCGCCCTTGCCTTGTACCTAAATATATTTCTTTAATTATTATTCGGTGCGGTGGACCCCCCAAAATTTATTTCTGGATCCGCCATTGGCAATAATAGAAGTGTCAAATGATACATATATTATTCGGATTGGACATGTCTGTATGTAATCTTATTAGCTAGTAGGATAAGCAAGTTCTAAGAACAAATACCTAGTTAATTATTATAGCCATATTAAAATTTTGCACCCATTTTTTGTCCATGTAATTTAAATAATAATCCCTAAATATGGAGAATTGGTGAGTACTTGATCATATTTCACATACAAATTTAAGTCTAAATTATGAGACCATAGATTACGATATTTTCGTACACAATTTTAATTGGAAACAATTTTCTCCTTTCAGATGACCCCAACTGGCTTAATGACGTAAATTATTTTAACACATTTTAATTTCCCTCCCCCCCCCCCCCCCCTTACTTTATTACTATTCTTATTAAAAATTCTGACCCACCAAATATAAATCATGTTCTTTCTTGAAGTTGACTCATGAAACGTTTACTTTATTGAATTTTCATTATAGACAGCTATACATCATATCATGACTATAAATGATTCCATTTGGAATTTTTCCTCTACCACAATTTTCGCATCTAATTTCCTTCATTGCTGAAAGTAGCATCGTGTATGTGATTGTCTTCTGTCGAGTCCATTGGCTGCATAAGGTGCACGTTATGGCCATGTATTGTTGAACCACTTCGTTCCCCCCCCCCTTTTAATTTGTTTTAGTTCGTTTATTTAGGTACATCCTAAACATAATTCTTAATTGTATGGTTACTGATGATGACTTTGACTAAAGTTGAAACTAGTACAACCTAAAATGACATTAAATTATGTACACTTTTTAATCCTTTTTTCACCTTAAAGGGACAAATAAAAATTTTAGTTTGGTGGTATAGACAGACCTTGTTTTCTTTAATAATCTCGCCACAGAAAATGGACTACTTCTTGAATATTAATTAAATTATAAAAATAGCATTTAGATCACTTTTATACCACTCTGTGTTCGATCAATCCATCAGGACGGCCCCATGTGGTTTTCTCTGGTTGGTCAGGTGGAAGTTGAAGGTAGCTAGTAGGCTTAGTTGGAGAACCTTAGGTTGTTATGTGGGCCTTAAAATCCCATGTGATGCGATAAATCAATTATGTGGCTTAACCTACATAATTGCCGAACGGCAGAAAAAACGGCTAATTTGCCGAAACCAGCAAAACCCCTAAAAATAATGGAAAAGAGAATTACCCACTGAATTCCCACAAACAACAAACCAAAAACAAAAGAAATTAAAGCAGCTTACCTCTAAAAGGGGGGTGAGACCTCGTGGTATTTTCAAAAAAATGGCCTAACGGCGACGGGTTCGACCTTCTTTTCTGAAGGTATTTTCAGAAAGTAAAATGGAGACCGCAAGAACTCTGAAGTAAGACAAACCCCCTTCTCTAGCAAAATCGGCTGACTAAATGTTGCCATAAACCCCAACAAAGGAAAATAAGAAGAAGAAGAGAACAGAGACACAACATAAAGGATCCAAACGATCAGAACGAACAAGAGTCTGAGCTTTTACCAGAACCTAAATTACATAAGGAAATAAATCAAATAATTCCAAACAACTCTGTTTACGCATAAAGTTGCCAAAAGTACAAATGGGCGTTCTGCGCTTTCACGGGAACCAGAAACGCAGATATGTGATTCAACTTTACGCGGCGGTGGCTAACGCATAGAATAGGAGGGGACAGAGCGCCATCAACCCACAGAACAGCAAAAGTAGTGCGTTCGCCCCATATTTTGGCTAACATTATGCAACCAAAGATGATACAACCTAATGAACAATTTTAACAGTAAATAAAAAGGAATGCACTTTGTGAAAACATATCTGTATAAATCCAAGGCAGTCTACCTTCCCCACAAAATAAATAGTGGCAATTTTAAAATTGCTACAGAAGGTGGATAAATTCATTGCAAATGGTTGAAGAAAGATAGTTAACATGCCCACTTCCAATGTTACTATATTTCTGGAGGTGTCGAGCTAAAAACGGGCCAAACTCACTAAGAAATTCCAACGAGTCTAAATAATTACCATTTCCTTTTGTAAAAAGTTTAGTTGTGGAACCATAAAATGGTAAACCATTTTTTGCTAGAAACTTAATGGTTGCAAGCACCCTTAATAAAATAGTTTTCCAGTAGTTTTTTTCCTGCAAGTAACTTTTTTCGATTTCTGTATCTATCCTGCCCTCTATTCGACTTCTATTAATCATTGTACTGATTGAAGTTATGTGTTCGGAAGACCTTTCGTGGTTTTTCAAGTACTGAGTCACATTTTTCCAGTCAGTGTAGCCATCGGCACTAAGCTTGACATCTTTCTTCGAAAAAGTTTGCAAACATAACAATACACACATCATGTTTTGGGACTGTAAACCAAACACTCACGAAGGACTTTTTCGCCATTTTCTTTAAATTTATAAAATGTTGAACTTTGTAAGCATCTAGATTTTTTTCCGTCCAATTCTTTTAGGCACCCACTTATTTTGTCAATATTTTGTTTAGGTCTGTTTCTAAGAACAAATTCTTGATATTCCAAGGTTATATTTTGGGGCCAGTCTGCTAGATCACAAGGAAATGGTGATTCACTTTGCTGCACATTGTTGAGAACTTTCTTTGTCAATTTCTAAAGCACTTACGACGACGTTGCCCTCCTCTTCGGCGTGATCGTGTTCTTGTAACTCGGTGGTATTACTAATATTGCTCGTTAAAACATTTATTTCCTCATTTTTTGAAACAAACGCTTGTTTTTGTTCTGGAAGATCATGTTGATTTTCTGGCTCCTTTCTAAGGAATGCCAACATTGCGTTTTTCTGTTTTTCTTTTTCATTTTCCCTTCTTTTTGCCTTTTTACGCTTTTCACTACCACTTTGATGTTTGTAACTCATACTCTTCTAAAATTAAAAAGCATATTAATGTCGAAGCAATTAAAATTTTTGGGTAATGCAATAATCACTGGTGGATCCAGGGGAGGGGCCCGGGTCCCTCCTTTCATGTAAGAACTAAAAAAAATTATACCTAAAAAAATTCATCAAGATCTAAGATTTAAAAAGGAAATCCGCCCTTGCCTTGTACCTAAATATATTTCTTTAATTATTATTCGGTGCGGTGGACCCCCCAAAATTTATTTCTGGATCCGCCATTGGCAATAATAGAAGTGTCAAATGATACATATATTATTCGGATTGGACATGTCTGTATGTAATCTTATTAGCTAGTAGGATAAGCAAGTTCTAAGAACAAATACCTAGTTAATTATTATAGCCATATTAAAATTTTGCACCCATTTTTTGTCCATGTAAATTCCAATAGCAAATACACAAAAATAATATAATATTACTTATAAGTAACTTAAAACTTACCTTAAAAATATTATATAATTCACAATGACCACTGATACTTTTTAAGCTTGCCGATATTATCAATTCAAATTCAAATTCAAATTCAAATAAATTTATTTATCCGTTATTACAACATAATACAATTATTACAAAAATATCCCATACTATAGATAAAAAGGGCTGTACCGCGATTATAGAAAACCGTTCTCACTAGACACAGCAAAACTGTGCCTGTGTAGCACAGCCCAAGAGATCATTCAAATAATATCAACATTAGTACAATGATGAGCAATATTAATTATCAATTTATTAACTAATTATATAATAAACTCTCCTCCCAGGCGGCAATCGCAGACAATGAAGTGAAATAGTAATGACTGTAATGAGATAAGAGAACAAACAAAAAAAAAATAAAAAATTGCAGTATATATCCTCGACCAGCCTAGGAAGACAGGGATTCAAGAAAGGTAATAAAGGCATGACAATGCAAGGACCGACCCGGGCGCAAGGGAGAGAAGAGAAGAGCGGAGCAAGGTGAGATAGCAGACGAGATTTGAGGAACGCAAGTTTAAAGATATAAAATGATATAAAATGATGCAGGCAGCCCAGCAAGAGAGCCACTGTTGCACTATCTAATTGTAAACTATAAACCTATTCCAAACAACTGTACAAAACTAAACTTCACTTCTTTGAGTATCTAAGAGATATTTTTTGACATATTGCCTATATCTGCAAAGTAGAAAATTTTTGACGTTATCTGGTAAGTTATTCCAAATTTTAACTGCTTTAAAATTAAATGATTTTTGAAAACCTGCAGTACGATGCTGAGGAACTCTAAAATAGTTTAAAGTTCTTGTTTGATGTGGGTGATTATAGGACTGAAAGCATGCTCTTAAATAAGACGGTTCTCCACTTTTTAATAATCGGTACACAAAAAGGTACATATGGTATTTTCTACGATTAGCCATATTTAAAATGGAATTGTCAATGAGATAAGGAGTTATATGATTTCTATAAGAGATATGAAATAAATAACGCATACAAGAATTTTGAAGTTTTTGTATGGAGTGAGCTATTTTTGCCGTTAATGAGTCCCCGTAAACCACGTCTCCATAATCAAATAAAGACAATACAAGCGAATCACACAAGTAATATTTGGTCTCACTGGGCAAAAAATTTTTGGGATGGTATAACTTTTTTAAGCGCATGTAAGCTATTTTTAGTTTGTTTTTTACATGTGTCTCAAATGTAAGTCCAGTATCAAAATAAATACCTAAATTTTTTGCCTCCCTGACCACTGGTAGTTGCTAATTATTAATGTATATGTTGAAGCTATCCGAAATGAAAGGTATGACATTACTGTTATTAAAAAAAGTATGCAAGATTTACCAGCATTTAACTTTAAATTATGTATCTCAGCATAGCAACCAATTCGCTGCAAGTCCTCATTAAACTGAAATTGAGCAGTATGCATATTTTCAATGGAAAAAGATATGTATAATTGTGAATCATCCGCATACTGCTGCAATTTAGTATATTTTAAGATATCAATCATATCTGCAACATACAAGGAAAATAGCAATGGCCCTAAAATAGAACCCTGCGGTACCCCTGCAACCATGGGTATATAATTGGACCTTTGTGTAGTAAACTCTGATCTTAGAACGACACAGTGAGCTCGATCATTAAGATATGATTGAAAGAACTTGATTGCATTCTGTGATAGTCCGAAGTAGTGAAGTTTAGCTAACAACATTTTGTGGTTTAGAGTATCGAAGGCTTTACTGAAGTCCAGCAAACCCAAGCATATGTTTTCCTTTTCTTCCATATTCAGCCGAACTTCATTAAGGAGATGAACAAGGCTTGTGGTAGTGCTAAAATTTTTACGAAAACCTGATTGACATTCTGGGATTAGCTTAAGTGAATTAGCAAAGCAGCATATTTCTTGATATATATGTTTCTCTATGATTTTAGAGACAACTGGTAGGATACTAATAGGTCTCAAATCTTTAAGTTCTCTAAGGTTAGAAATTTTACCTAATGGTTTTATAATGGCCCTTTTCCAAAGGGTGGGAAAATAATTATCTAGAATACAACTATTTATTATGTTCAATAATGGTTTCAGACAAAAAGATTGACACAGCTTTACATCTCTTATTGATAAAGAATCTTCACCGACAGCGTTAGTATTTATGGTATTTAGAATTTTTTTTAGGCCTAACTCATCCATCAATTTAAAATTAAGTTCTGAAGTAATATTTGCGTGCCTATTTAATTTATAAAAGTCAATTTTTCGCTCCGATGTAGAATCTAATACGTCATTAGAACTTGCAAAATATTTATTAAGAACTGTTACGTTAGAGAGCTCTTCAGGCATGCTAGACGTTTTATCGCGAGTAAAGTTCAATTTGTTAGCGCGATCCCAAAACTCCTTTCCTTTTTTTTGAGACATTATATTGAAGTATGTGATTTTTTCCCTGATAATAGCGTGTTTAGTAAAATTTTTGATTTGTCTATAATAGTGCAAGTGTCCTTCAGTTTTTTGTTTTAAATATTTCCTATAAGCTTTATCTCTCAATTTCATTAAAAACCTAATATTATCAGTAATCCACGGTGTAAAGGATCTTTCTTTCATTTTTTTCTGTTGGATAGGTGCATGTTTATTAATTAAAAATAAAATATTATCATTGAAAATTTTTAGTTTATTGTTGATATCTTGAGAGTAATATATTTGATCCCACTGTAATTGTTGAGCATCATTTTCGAAGTCTGCAAGAATTATATTATGTAATTTCGAAATTGGACAAATTTATATTTACTTTTAATTTTAGGGAGATTTATAATTGAATAGACTAAATTATGATAGGATATCACCTCAGATATATTGATAGAAGCACTATCCTTTATATCAAGGTTACTGTTTGTTATTACAATATCAATGAGACTACTACTATTGTTCTGAATATTTATACGCGTTGGGTATTTAATAAGCTGCTTAAGATTAAAAGTATCAATCAGATTTTCAAGCTAAGTCTTAGAAACAGATTCCTTTAACAGGTCAATATTTAAATCACCCGTGAATATAACCTGATCATAATAGGGCACAGCCATGCCAAAAAAATTCTCCAACCAGTCAATAAAATTATTGATATTGGAGAAGGGAGGCCGGTAGATATTTGTGAAAAGCACATTTTTATTAGAGAGAGAAAAATTAACACTTATATATTCGTAATCAGTTGGGGCAATATCAAAATCAACTAGGAATTTGTACTTTTTCCCAACATAAAGTCCCAATCCCCCTCCTCTAGTAGCTCTATCTTTTCTTACAAAATTGTAACCTGGAATTTTGAAAGTATCATTATCAAAATCCGAAGATAGCCAGGTTTCAGACAAACCCAATATATCAAAGTTATAATCGGCTACATAATTAACATATTCATCAAAACCAGTATTCATGGAACGTATATTAAGATGTGCAACAACAAAGTTGTTTGTATTATTGTAATTTTTGCTAACTAGACCCTCCCGCTGGATAACTGCCCGCATACCACCACGGTCACCCGCCATCCCCCCGACACCCGAACTCCGCATCCCCACCGCACACGCGCCGGTCCATACCCCGCCATAATCCCATAATAACCAATATAAAACAACACTTGTAAACTGAGAACAGTGCAAAAATGTAAATAAATGATACAAATTTATATATATATCAATTCCATAAATTCCATTCCTCCTTAGTCGCGATGCCGCCAGTCCGCTTCGCCTTTGTGCGGCGTCAGCGCCGCCCTTCTTCTATGAAGCGTATGTCCAATAGCTCATTGCGTATGTCTGTATATTTATTCTTTCTTGGTAAAAATTAAGTTAAACTCCTGCAGTGGCATATTTATAAATAAAAAAAAAATTATTTAATTTTTATTATCACACGGCTTTTTTTTCTTGGTGTTTAAATTTAAATTGTAATGGTTTATAATTATATTTTTTTATCCTTTTTCGGGGGGTCCAGCGGGCCCCACAATTCATAGGGCCTTATGTGCCTTATGTAAAATAGGCCCTGTTCACCTTGGTTCTTGCAGTGGTGCGATTCGGACCATTGGCGCTATTTTCGCCACTTTAGTAGTATCTTCAGCACCAAAAGCTATTTTGCTGTTTTAATTGCTTCGGGTTTCTCCTCAAATTTCAATTTATTTTCTACGAGAAAGGCCAATACCACCTCAGGTGAAATTTAGATCTTAAGTTCTGTAAGAGATAAGCAACTTTACTTCTGATAATGTTAAATAGGTTTCAAGTATCATTTATTTCTTACCATTCACGTCATATTGTAGCCAGCCAGTGCATGCTTTGCTTTTGTTTCAGGCCTTTATTTTATATTTTGGGCTTCCACTTTTTGTGTTCTTCGCCCCTTTTTTATCTTTTTGCTGGTTATGGTAAACCGCTGGTGCCTGCGGCCACTTTGCTGAATACCCGAGTTTAGCGCCCTTTCATAAATCGAGACGTCCTTGAAGGTCTGGCGATACACAAAGGCTAACTCGAGCCAGTCTCTCTAGTAGAGGTGCCAGTGGGATGTAATTTGGCGAGCCTCACATCAGGGTTTTTATTTGTCAGTGGTCTCACTACTAGTAAAACACATCCAAAACATGCCTAGGTCGTGAAAATCCACTATGGAAGTCCCCCCGTTAACACACAACTATTACCACCTTGTCTATAGCATTATATAATTCATTATTTTATACATTCCGACCTAATTTACCATCACGTTTTTACTTTTTATTTTAGTTTTACCTTACATTTATTTGTGTTCAGTAACATGTAACTTTTAAAAGTAAACTGGTTGGAGCGGTACCAGATATTAAATTTCTGTATTGTTAATCCTGTTTACTTCGGTTTGACTGAGCCCTTGTAATGTAATGTAAATTCGATTAATGCTGGAGTCTTTTTTTATTTATTTTATTTGAAGTCAATTTGATGACTCATTTGGGGTTGTCTGAGTGTATTAATAATATTTCTAAATAGATTTTAAGAGTTTAGTCTGGTGTTTTTGTTTTGGATCCATGACGCTTCCTGTTTTATTTGTTTAACCTGTGTTGTTGTCTGAAGAGCCCCAAGACAGGTGGCGCACCCCCTTTTAGTTTACCCACACCACTCGCCGGCAATCTGAGCTAGACACGAGTCGACCGCAGTAGACAACATCCCCTGCTCATTTAAGAGCGACCTGACATCTCGCTGTCTCTCTTCTCTCGGTTATATGTATGAAAACCTATCTAATTAACAACAATTTAGCTTTCCCAATTAATATCCCCCTCTTTTATTTTTGCTTTAAATAACAAGTTTATATAACAAAACTACTAGTAACACCTTCATCGTTGGATTGAATTGGGCGCCACCTGGTTTGATAGAAATCCAAACCAGGAAAAATATACCGAATGTCAATGCTATTGGAAATCTATACAATAAATAAAACTAGAACTACTACTATAAGGTTTTTATTAAAAAAAAAGGGTTTATGTTAGTTTTATGTTCACTGAAATTGTATGAAATTATATTATTTAGTTAAGTTCAAGAATGATTAAAAGGAAAAAATCAGCCTTTCCGGGCACAAGGATTTAAAATAGAAATGGGGTATAACCTACGATGATTCTAGAATTATTTTATCTTCAATGACGTATGGTTATATAAGTGTTACCTTTTGCCAAGATAGCTTTACATTTAAAAAAAAATATTAATTAAATTTTAGTTAATTTAAATGTTACAAGGAAATAATAAAATTGAAATGGCTAAATGTATTAAATGATGTTGACTCTATACAAGCCTGTAAATCCCTCACTTTTGCTGCGGCATGCGGCAGCTATATAGGTATGGCACCATGTGGTTCCTGAAGGCTAGTCGTGATCGGTCAGGTGGAATTTAGCTCATATATAGCTTATCGTTTATTTACTTGAACTCACCATGGGCCAAGTGGATCCTGGAAACTCATGGGCTATCATGTGAGTGTTAAAATCCCATGTGGTTTCTCTAACCTACTTAAATGCCTTTCCCCACAAAGTCAATAGTGGCAATTTTAAAATTGCTACTCCAGAATGCCACGTTCAAGGGTTAGGAGGACTTGGGGGGGTAAAAAAAAACATGCATTTTATAAAGAAGCATTAGAAAAAGTTACAGATAATGGATTATTAATTAAAGCGGCTGCCAAAAAATATGAATTTTGCCATGTATTTCTTACACCGAGTATAAGTATAAGAGTATATATTATGGATTTCCGCCAAAAGAGGTTCGAAAACTGGCATACAAATTAGCAGTTAAATACGTAATAAAAGGACCTTCCCAGTGGGAGGGAAATGGTTAAGTAAATGAGGGGTCTGGTATCAAAACGTACAATCTCTACTTTTTAAGAAAGGTTCAATTAATTATGTTTTCTGTATAGAATTTTAAGGCAAATAAACGGATTTCTTTCAGACACATTTAACATCAACGCTGAAATCCCTCAAGGTTCTGTATTGTCGCCCACCCTCTTTCTACTATACATTAACGATCTTTTGGAAAAAACTCAAAATCGTATATACAGGGTGTCCCGAAATTAAGAGGCAATACTTTACCACCATATTCTTCGGCTAAAAATAATAGAATTTTTTCAACTGAGGTTGCCCGCTTGATTGCACCCAGAGCGGTGCTTGGTAGAAATACACGACGAGCCACTGCAGCCCACCCGTACATGTTTCAGCTTAGTGCCCCTCAAACGACACTGTTTAAGAATTGTTTCATCTGAAGAACGTCATTACTCTGGAACGATCTCCCAGACGCCGTATTCCCCAAGGAGTATAATCTCCAAAGATTCAAGACCAACGTGAATCGTTTCCTTCGCACACGCATCGCTCGCAGAGCGCCATAAAGGATTGATCCTGCAGTGCTATGCTTTATCATAAAAAAAATCAGGCCTTAAATAAGATTGTAGAGCTTCAAAATCCAATAAGATTTAACTGCAGAAATATTCCTGCAAGGGTGTTGTGATCTACTATCACCGAATTTTTTCAGCAGACAATTAAATGCATGATCATACAGAGACAATTCGATAATTGTTTATTCTGTATTTAATTTGTTTAGTTAATATTAAAAATTATGCGTGTATACACATTTTTTTAACTCTTTTTAATGTCTCGAATGATTCAAAATTCTGCTTTAAGCTGTATATAACAAAAATCATTATACGCGGAATATACTTATATCTATTATTAAGTTTTATCATTTATTATTTTGTTTGCAGTATCCTTGCATCAGACATGAAGTTTTTGGTTATTTAAAAAAATATAAAGTAAACAAACTTTACAAATTGCCTAAATTTGATGAAAGCTGTCCAGAAGTGATTTGATTGTGGTTAATTTTAAAAGGTATTATACCTAAATATAAAAATAAAATTATTATTTGGAGTTAATTTAAATTTTTGAAAAAAATTTTTTTTTGCATAGAAGGCATATATTTTGTATTTAGACTGGACCAAACTGAATAGTGGTAATCCAATGTTGTATAAAAATATAACATATAATTTTTAGGGTTCTGTACTCCAAGACACAACCCTTATAGTGTCACTTATGCATTAGTCTATTTATCACAGCCATTTTTTTAGTGGCTGTTTGACATAGATAGTCGAAATTTGGCACAGTAATAAAATTTACAAATATTGAATATAATGTCTAATGTAACGTAAAAATAAAAGAAACGTATTTAAAAGTTTTAGAGATGTTGCTCATTTGAGGATATCATTTGAAAGAGCTAGTTATGGATTGAGATTTCAAAACAATTTTTTTATAATTCGGTGTAAGATAGTTTCAGAGATATCGCTAAAAAATGTTTGCCTTACGGTCGGCATTAAACCCGACCCAAAACTTTGATGTTAAGTTTCAAACTTTGGCCAGACATGTTAAAAAGCAAAAAGAAACGGAATTAGATGATTATGTTAATATGACCCCCCCAACTAGTCGCCAAATTTTTAATAAGAACAAGAGAACTTATTAAAAAATTACGTTTTAAAGAGTAGCAAAATGTGCTATGGACAAAGAACTTTCTCAGTAAGAACATTAGCATATGAAATGACACAAGTTAATGATATAAATATCCCAAAATCGTGGACACAGGCTTAGCCTTCATGGGCCCTAACGTTAAAAAAATATTTGATAACTTACGTGGAATTTTAGAAAGGTAAATTTTAGTTCTATCAATACTGAAATAAATTTGACACAATTTGTTTTTTCAGATATCCCGACAAGTTCTCTGATGGAACACGCATTTTTAATATGGACGAAACCGCTACAAGAACCAAAGGCATTAAATAAGTCTTCAAAGCTACTAGTGGTGAACGCGGCATCCTTGTCAGAACATATTGCACGATTTCAGCTTCTGGCAACCATATCCGCCCGGTAATGATATTTCCTCGTAAAAAGTTTAAAGTCAGATCGTCAGAATGACCCAGGGAGCGCCTCTTGGCTTGATTTCTAAGTCAGGCTGGATGACAGCTGAGGTATTTTCATATGTAATGAAACATTTTGTTAAATATTCCAACTCTAGCAAAGCAAATCCATCGCTATTGATTTTTGATTATCATGAGAGTCACATGTCTATTGAAGTGATTAACATTGCAAAAGAAAATGGGGTTACTATCCTTACATTACCACCTCATTGTTCTCATAAGTTACAGCCTCTACAACTCAGAAATCGATAACTGGATGATTAGGTACCCTGGTCAAACATCATCGATTTACGATATTGCGTGTTGCGTATCTATAGCTTTTGGCAATGAGGCCAGAAAATATAAAATCGGGCTTTAAAAAGTGCGGCATTTTTACTTTTCACGACCAAGTTTTTACGGATGATGACTTCTTAACCTCTTTTGTAATTGATAGGCCAACTACTAGTAAGCAGAGTGAACTACCAGTAGAGTCAAATGACAAAGATCAATAACAGATCAGTACCTATCACAAGAAGAAGACCAGCCCGTTTTAATTAAAGAAAATTTCTTGAGTAAACATAGAACACCACCAAAGGATGGCCAAAGTGGCTCGTCAAAAATTAATATTATTAGTGACATTGTAGTTGCGGTATTGCACCCTCAAAGAAGTTCTCAATTTATACCACCTGGAATATTTAAAGGATTTCCCAAGGCGAACAAACGAAAAAATATAAATACCAGGAAACGAGGAAGAAGCTTTATTCCTACCGATACCACCGAAAAAATTATTTTAGAAAAGACTCAAATATCCAGAAAAACCAAAGAGATTAAGTGGGTTTGCAAAAAAGTATTTAAAAAAGAATAGAAATTAGACTCTAGCGATTCGGACAGTGAACATGACAATAACGAAACTTACGACGATTATAGCTCAGAATATGACGTTGACGAAGCAATTCGGTTATTTAAAGAAGATTTTGAAGACAAAGTACTTAAGGTTGAAGATTTTGTATTAGTCAGATTTCAAGCAAATAAAAAAGATTTTTTCTATGTTGGAAAAATAATAACTGTTGGAGAGAAAGAGTATGAGGTAACTTTTTTTAAAAAAAGCATTAAGGTACTAGATAAATTTTTTTCCCTCTTCTTCCTAACAACAACAAAAAAACAACAGAATTTTTAACAATTCGACGTTCAATTTGGTGAACTTGATCGTTAGAGACGTTAGAAATTTTCTGTTTTATTTTTTAGAATGTTTAGTGTTCTTTTTTGCCAAAAGTTTTGCTACCAATGATGCCGCAGATTCACATTTGTATTTGTTTCTAGGTGATGTATAATATAAAAAGGGTTATTTTTTTTTTTTTTTTTTTTTTTTATGATAAGGCACAGCACTACAGGATAAATCCTTTATGGCGCTCTAGGAGCGGTGCGTGTGCGCAGGAAACGATTCACGTTATACTTTTATACATTATTTTCATTATTACAATCAACCCTAACAAACAACAAACTTGTCCCATTGTTGAAATTCATAGTCTCAATGTGGAACATGCTTTGGTCCACAATGAGACAATGTAGGGATTTAAAGAAATAAACTAAATATAAAATTCTTTATTTTAAAATATTGTATGCTTCATCAGTACTTGTGCCACTTATCAGACTAACATATAGGTATACAGGTTATATTTAAATATGAAATCATTTCAAACTATGGATCATTTTACAAAAAGTGCCTCATTGTGGACATAAAAGTAAAAGAAATGTTTTTTAAAATAAATGTGACTAAAATCTTAATTAAGAAAAAAACATAGATGTTTTCGAATATCAATGCTTTGGGATCGATGTTTTTTCAACACTACAATAACTCCAGAAATTAAAGAAGCAGTTGTAAGTTTAATTGATGAAAATTCAGAATAGAAACATTGGAAATAACTTGCACATCTCACACATTCTAGTTTGGAGAATTTTTTACGATTCTCTTTTATATCCGTACTACATTCAACCAGACAAAACCTTACTGCTTTTTCCTGCGAATCATCTTTTCTCAATGGGTTTTGAAGAATATTGTGCTAGATGACGATTTGCCCATATTGCTTGAAGAAGTGCTAATTATAATTATAAATATAGAATGCAGTTCATGTATGATGATTCCATCAAAAAGCAAGAGAATATTTAAATCGAACTTTTTATAACCATGTGTAGGCCGTGTTGGACCTCAGCATTGGCCCTCGAGGTTCCCAGATTTAAATAGTTTGGACTTTTTCTTATGGGGGCATCTTAAAACTTTTACGTCACTGCAGTCTGTAGAACAACTGAGAAATCGCATAAGAGCTTCTCGTGATGTAATAAGGAATATTAAAAGCATCCTTCAAAGAGTGAACACTAATATGAGAACAAGAGCTAAAGCATGTGCCCATGAAGGTGGAGGGCATTTTGAACAATTTATTTAATTTTTTTTTTAGTTTTAGAAAAATGTTATTAGTTTGTTAACAGACAATTAAAATCATTAACTAATTTAATCAGCAACGGGTATTAGTTATCTAGTAGTTAAAAAATGATATCATGAAAAAGTGTAAAAAGGTTCAAAAATACGTTATCTTTTACGTATAGATAATTGTCATTCTTTGTCCCTTCACTGTAAGATACGAGAAGAAGGCAAGAGATCTTTTTTATTACGCCAATAATAAAATTATTTTAGTTTTTAAAAGAGCAGTGGCGTATCATTTTAATCACCCAAAATAATCAATAAATTTAAATTACCTACAAATTAACTAAGACGACACTGGCTAAAACTTAAAATTCGATTTTTACACAAACGAAAGTCTGCACCCATCAAGTTTTATAAATTTATAAAAATATCTAATGTAGTTTCTAAATTATTAAAAAAAAAATTTTTCAAAACAAAACTTTTATCACCGTGTAAATAACAAAGTAAAACGGTTAAACGGAGTTTATAGAAACTTTTTGTCTTAAAATCATACACAGACTAACCCCCTTCAATATTGACATACATACTTTCATAGTTTATGTTAGACTAAAATCAAAACAAAATTTAAGAACAATGCCACATATTATTATATCTTTAAATTAAACTCGCATTAATTTGTTTAGACATAAATTTGTAACTATAAGTCACTAAGTATAATTAATTTATTATTACTATTATATGTCAATAAAAACTAGTAACAGAAAAATTCGCAGTATTAAGGTACCTGCCCAATTAACTAAACAACAACCCCATTAATTTGCAGAACCCCCCTTCCTTTAAAGAACAAACGTTTTTTTTTTCATATTGAAAGTCGCAAGTAGTGCCGACTCATAGTACAAATATGTACCATAGTGCCGACTAATTTCTCATATTGATGCATTCGCGTCCGCAACCATAAGATGATTTATAAGCACTAATCGTAATCGCGCCTTGCAACGCATCAAGCCAAATTCAAACAGCGGCTCTAGAAGAATATGTCACCGCCTACTCCTCGACGAGCAGCTTCGCCCCTCGCCGCGACCGTACAAGCAAACCTACCGAGAATCGTAGTCCTTAATAAACTATACATTTTGACTCTTAAGCCTTTTTTTCTGTTTACTTTATGAACTCTTTTTGTATTTCAGTAATTCAGGTTTCGAAGGGATAATTATTATCTCTCTGCTGTATTTTTGCTTAAGCCTATTTATGTAGGTATTAATGAAGCTTGTCGCTATATCAGAAAGGTTGAACTTTCTTTCTATCAAAATATATTAATTTCAATTCAGAGTTTTCGCGCTTCTAACTTTTCCGTCAGAGTAAGAAGCGCGAAAATTTGAATTCAAAGTTATAAAATTTAAATTTTCGTGCGTGGCGCCGACCCCCCGCCACTGCTACATTTAGTCTTAAACTGGTCGCGTATAGCGCTATTAGGGAACAAGTTTAGTATGTTAAGTTACCTATCTATTTTCCCTATAAGCGCATCTCCCTTATCTATGGTTAGGACAGTTTAACCCGCCAAACGTCAATTTATTATTAATTAATTATTATTTCTACTTTTTTATGGGACGTACCCTATTATTTTGTGGTTCTGTGAATTGATTTTATTTGTTGTTGTTTTTGGTATTTAATTAATATTTAACGGTAAGAAATAAAAATTTGAGAAGTAGTACCTACTATAGTTAGTCATATGTAACATGTTGATACTGTAATAATATTTGTCTTTAGGTGGTAAAACTCGTACCTGGTTTAGCGATGGAAGAAATAATTGATTTGGTGGATCAGATTATTTCTGACAATGAAAACAATTTGGATGCAATTAATATTGCAGAGACATCTCGTCGCCTTCGAGAACTTAAGAATATACCAAATCATTTAGAAGACTGGGATGATCAAGAATGACGTCATAGATTCAGGCTTTCGATAAGGACTGTTGAAATGTTGCTTGTGCAGATTGAAGAGAAATTATAAAGACCTACAAGCCAGCGAGTACAAATTAATTACAAAGGATAATATTTTTTATTTAAATTTGATTTAACAAGCCTAAAAACAAAAACATAACAACACATCATATAACCTAAAAAAGAAATGAAGTAAGTTAGGCACAGGCCCGAATCTTCAAAACGGTCCTTTGACGATCTCAGTTTAACTACAAGATTATCTTCATTTAATCTGGATGTTTAAACTAAAAAATTTTAACTAGACCTATGACACCGACCGTTAGTTGCACAATGAGCGCCAACTATTGGGAATAATAAAAAATACCATCTCAAATTTAATTAAAAAATGCTGTTGTAATTTATGGCCAATCATAATGCTTTACGACTATTTTCCGTTGTTATATAGTTTTTTTTTTTTTAATTTTAATATTTGTAGCTAATAGGTTAAGGAAAACACTATTTGCACTTGCTGTTATGTTTATACGTGAGCAAGAAATATTTTCCAATAAAAATACCTTAAATATAAAATAAAAAGATCTGCGAAAGGCTTTAAGCAAGAAAAGTTTGCATTTGAAAAAGGGGAAAAACTGACAACTAGAAAAAATGATACTGAAAATACTTTTCAAGCTAAACCTCCCGAGGAGGCTGAGTGATATACCAGAAAATTAACCAAGTATAACTTTACTTTCATTTACATCCTTTTCATTAGCCGACTCTGTTCCCAACACTTCTCCTCTGATATTCTTAAATGATTTAGATCCACCATTACTTAAAAATAGTAACAGAAGTACCTGGTAATATTGATTTGCAATCTGTCTTTGCTTCCTGGGCAATTTCTGATCATATTTCTTATTCCGCTTTTAATTATTTACTTTGTGTTCTAAAAAGATCTTGGACTTCACTAGTTACCTACAGATTGTCGAAAACTGATGAATATTAATAGAAAGGGAGAAATCATTAAATGCGGTAATGGTTTTTATTTACAACCATACATGTAATGTTGACATTACTAACCTTATTAAAAGCTTGAAAGTGTCACATTACCTACGTTTACTTCCCTCTTCCATTTTCCTCACTTATTTCCCTCATTGTTTAAAGGTATGCTCCATTACTATGGCACTGCAACCAGAACATATTTGAATGACACAACAAGCATATTTTTGTATGGCGTCAAAACAATAAATGACATATTTTGACATTTTTACTACATTCGAAAAAATCAAATATCTAATTTTCAATTAACGGTGTGGTTGTAAATAAAATAGTATACAAACCTCGGAGGGAAGTTTTCATTACTGTCTCGAGATTAAAGTTAACCTCGACGCTTCGCGTCTCGGATAACTAACTAATCTCTCGACAGTAATGAAACACTTCCCGCTTCGGTATGTAATGTACTATTATTACCATTTTGGCATATTAAATACTCTTATTTATGTCTTGGCAATAAATAATAAATTTCATTTAAATACATAATTCCTTGGTTTCAATATTAATGGTTTGTCACTCACAAAAAGTTTGGGGAGCCAGTTTTGGTCAATATTAGGGTTTATAAATAACATTAAAAAAAGTGAATAACTTGCGTCAGCTTTTATACATGAATTCGTACATTTTTGCATTGCCGGTCACAGTAACACCGATTATACATAAACAGCATTTGACAAAAAATAACTTCCAAATAGGCGCAACTTTTACTATTTGTGTCAAAACTTTGTTCTTTTGTCGAAGAATAATTCTTTAAATGTGGTTGAAAATAAGCAAGATGAAAAATTATTTCAACATTCTCCCCGAAGACATCAATTGCAACTCATACTCCAAAATATTTTGATATCTCCCCTTTTTCTAAAACAACTGCAGTGACTTCATCGACCATACAGAAAAAAAAATATACGGAAACATGTGACCCCAAAATAGAATTGTCGCATTTGAGCGTGTTTAAATCCAAACCAGTGACACAAACATTTCAGAATTTTACTACGAATAAATCAGTTTCCACTTAATATTTTGAATATCTCTATCATTGCTAAAACACCTTTATCGACAGTCAAAAAAGAAAATAGTAAGTTTGATAGCACACCAGATTTATTTTCCGTAAACTTTTCCCAAACCAAACCATCAGCTACAGAAACGTCGCAGAATTCGACTTCGAATGTATCAGTTTCTTCTACGTTAAATTTATTTAATAATATTTTTGATGTTGTCAAAACACCTTCATTCATAACCTACAAAGAGTTTAATGTGGAGACGAGTGATAGCACAAGTGAATTTTTATCTGTTGACTTGTTCGAAACCAAACCATTTACAAAATCTTAGCAAAATTCGACCATTAATGTATAGTTTCGTCGTCACCTAATTGTTTGTATAACACTTCTCCCCTTACTCAATTAGTAATGGAAGAAGAAATCCTAAGAAATGAAAATGATCTTTCGTCAAAGGAATCTGAAGATGCTTTTCTTGCCAATACTAATACCTCTTCGGTTCATTGCAAACGCGATTCGAGTATATCAGCTAAATCAGTTACCCCTGATAAATTTTCATATGCGTTCGAAATTCTAAATTTATCCGTAGAAGAAAGGCCAAGACCTTTACCTACCGGATTCTTGAACGTAAAAAAACTACCACCAAATTTGCAAACGGCAAAATATTTGCGGGTTCTTTCAATATTAAATCAGAAATTCGGCCTTACTAGAGAAGGGAAAATTATATCCAGGAGGTTTCAGTTCCTTTTTGCATCAAAGTATATAGTTGGGAACAATTAGATATTTTTAATAATCAGAAGTATTGGGACGTTTTGCCATTTATATATTTTGATGCCACAGGCAATATTGTGAAAAATCCTACAGATGATAAGAAATGCGTATATTTAGCAGTAATTGTAACATCACAAACTCAAAAAATTGTTCCAATTTTTGAAATGATAAGTAGTAATCATTACTCAAAGACCATATTTAAAATTTTAAATGATTTTTAAACAATCGGCTTAAAACAGAAGAAATGGCCTGCATTCGGTGCTGTAGTAACCAATTTTAGTTTCCCAAATTTACACGCAATAATAAGGGTATTAGTAATTTCTTTAAGCGAACATTTGCAAGTATGTTTTTAAATTTGCTCGGGCAAAAAAAAACTATTAGGATCAATAATTACAGTACATGTATGTAGTGTACATTTTATAAAAATGCTCTTAAAAGATCTTAAAGAATGTTATCAAGATAGCTCCAAAGAAATGATCATCAAAGATCTTGCAGCTCATGCGATAACTATAAATAATTTACGTCGTAAAGGGCGACGGCAACCTGCGACCTTCCAGGTATTTAAGAAAGAGCAGAGAAAATCTGTTAGCCCGATATAAAGAAGTTTATTTTAAGTCAATGAGAAATGTAATGATGACTCCACCGACATTACATGTGACCATATCATCACGCGAATTTCTTTGTGTGTGTAATTCACTGTTTTCAATTCTAAAACAATCAAAATTTTGGATTACACCATCAGCATTATTAGTCTGCATCTTCTTCAGCATCTACATATTATACCCATAAATCGGTTTTGAATAATATTTCCTACCGGTCTCCTGCAGGTGAATGTAAAGTGTCATTTGACTCCACATTTGTTGAATTTAGATCCTTTAGCTGGGCATGACTGAGAGAAGTTTTGATGTCCAAACTTTCCACACCTTGTACATTTATGTTGACGTCTTTTATTTTGTACCGACAGTTTGTTCACCGCTTCATATGGTATACTTGGCCCTGACACTGTGGAGTCCATGACTTTTGACTGGTCACCTAACTGTTCATGAACTTGACAAATTTGTATTATTTCATCCAGTGTGTGTTCTTTCTCCAAAAGCTTTTTCTTCAAATCAACTGATGTCCAAGTATTAATGATATTATCCTTCATATTAATTTCAGCGGCTTCTTTAGCACAAACGAACATTTGGCAGCTTACTGCCGAACTTTTAATATAAATGTATTGAAGCTCTCATCCTGTGCGGGTTTAATATTTCTAAAATATGCCGTTAGAATGTGGAGTTTTGTTTGAGAGAGAAATACCTAGTTAATTTTTCGACTAAGATAGTGAAAATGTAATTTTCTTGTTCCGCGTCAGAGGTTTCGATTGCCCCAGGTATGTTGTAAGCGACTTCTTGTAGTTTCGTTCCATATTTATGGTAAGAATAAAGAGCTTTGCTTTTTAGACCTTTGCCCTTTTATTCATGTCCAACTTTCAAAGCCCTCTTTTTAACTAACATCAATTTTTAACCGTGACATAATAATAAACATTGACTTTTTCCATGCGAAGTTAGGATAACGTTTGTTACACAATATTGCTAAAACCCGGCATAAAACTACTACAGCAACCTAGATATGGTCAACCTAATTTTAAAACCTCGTCAACAAATGTACGAAATTGGGATTTTTCCTCATTCTGATTAAAGACAGTAATATTTACGGTATTCCACAACCTTGTCTGCCTCGAACACACCTGACACCTGGTGATATCTGTTGATAGTTATTAAAAGCTCGTATGGCTACGACCTGAAAAGTCAGTATTATGATTATGAGTTCGTAAGTCATCATTTTACAATGGCGGACCACGCGTTTTCGCAACGCTCTCCAAACATGATGCAAGTTGTGACCTTATCTTTTATATTAAGTGGGGTCCACGTTCTTATTGCCAAGCTTAACTCAGGGAGACTGAGGTGAAGGTCCGGAGCTGATACCTACTAATATTTTTTTTTTTTTTTAGGGCGCCAACCTAATTTTCTTGACTTTAAATCTTGAACTAGATGGTTTGGTAACCACAGACAACTAGGTAAACTGAGGAAGTATTTAACTATAATTCAAACAGAGATGAGGTTTAGAAAATGCTTTATTTTTATTTAAATTAAAATAAATAGTACCTCTTGGTAGTTAATATTGGTACAACAAATAAATATTATAAAGTATTGTATAAGTATGACAGTATTGTATATAGATATAAATATTATTAAAACAGAGAAATAATATGCAGTTCAACACTAAACGATAAGTTTTTACTTGTAGTAACAATGAAGAAGGTTATATAAATTTAATATTGTAATAAATCTGAAAATGAGAAAAAAATATAAATGGAGTCACATAAATAGCCAACCTTAAAAAAAAAACGGGGTTAAATATTCAAAATACAATTTGGATATGGTACCAATGAAAGAATAAATGCGCATTTACCTGTCCTGTGGTGAATCCTGTAAGAGAGGTTATGAAATATACCGATCGGCTATGAAGTGACTTTACAAGGAACTATGAGGAAATTATTGTTTCAAATTTTGAATGTCTACGTTTAATTAAGAAATTTAAATTGATTATTGTTGTAAAGAAATTACTCTGAAAGGTGCAAGTGATAGCTCTCACCACAATCCCTGCCTCGAGCTGGTATGTAGGAGTTCCTAGGACTTTACGAGGGTTTCATACCAGTCTGGGTTTTCCAGCTCTTTGCGATTAATGTAGCATCTAGGGAGGTTTAGCACTCAGGACACACAGCACAGTTTGGGGACGTTGGACAACACAGACGCTTAGGACGGACAAAGGGGCTTCTCTAAATATGCCATTCTAGGCTGCCTTCTTCATTTCTTCAAATAAGTTCCTAGCGGATGCCAATGAGAAGGGCGAAAAAGAACGATTCGAACTTAAATTCGAGTTCGAAGGCAAACCTGAATCTCAGATTCGGGTTTAAGTTGAGGCCTGTAATTAAAAGGAAAACCTTAAATCAGGGGTGGAGGGTGAAGAGTTAAAAACCGAGGGAGTATATTGAAAGGAAAATCCATACCTTAGATGGCGTGTGGCCTCATAGTGTAGTGCACTTTCACACAATCCCACAAGAAATTGATTGATTGCTGGGAACTAGGTATTCTTACCTAAAGCGCACTTAGATCAAACCTCTCACGGACGTTGATCTCGGCTTTTTATACCACTCGTGCCTACAGCTGCGCACATGGCACAAAAACGATAAAATAAAAGAACATGAAGCCTTCACAAAACAACTCTCTTGCCGAGATGAATAAACGAACTTTTGTTTCCCATTCAGAAACAAACCAGGCAATTTCGAGAAAATCGGTTTCCTCTTAAAGAAATTTGGCGAACTGTCAAAAACTAGATTTTAGTGGATCCTTGTAAACATCTGGAGACAGTGCGTCGACAGATGTTGATTTTTAGTCTAGCGCCTTGTTTCTAAAATCTAAGGCAAACTTCACTGCAATCGCATGACTGACATCAGAGTTTTGATGTTTTCACATAACCAAAAATAAAGATATGTAAATAAAGAAAGTGCGATACTTCGAACTCCAGATCATCTTTCCCAGAGAATAGAAAAGTATGGTATTTGGATTATTGTTTATAGAGGTTCCAGGTCGTATTATATGTTATCATGTTCCTTGCCGGTAAAAATTCAAGGTATGTTTATCGAAATTATGTTGATTAAAATAAAGGTTCTAAATTGACATACTCCCTCTGAATCCACAATTAAAATTGTTACAAAGTAAGGTGAGAATTTTTACTTATTTAAGTAAAGTATTACATACTAGATTAGTGTGGTCAAGTCAATTAGTGACAACACGTTTAATGTTGCTCGGAAGAAAACTCAAAAATTTTGATGGTTTAAGTTTATAAAAAATTAAGATTTTGGAAAGAGTTGTGTGTTTTCAAAGGACCTTTCTAATGGACTACTTCTTGTAAGTGTATTGCCAAAAATGACATTTTAAATCAAGTTTTAAGTCCTAACAATAGGCTTATTTGTGCCCAAAGTAAAAAAGAAGTATCGCCAGTCTGAATACCGGTTGCTTTATTTATCAACTAAAAAAAAAATTTTTTTTTTACTAATATCGTATTATTTGTTTATTGAATGTTTTGGAAGGTATCAATAATATAAACAAATATGCAGGGCAATAAACTGGATGAAAACAATTATTGTTGTTTGAAATGTGAACAAGTATGCAATGAGGATTTCTACAAGTGTGACTCATGTTTGCAGAGAATTCATAAAGATTGTGCAAGCGTATCAGCTGAAATTGTTAGAAGAAATGAAAAGGGATATAGAAATTCTCAAAACTAATACCCTAAAAGGTACATATGCGGCTGTGCTCCAGAACAGGCCAAATGAAAAAAAAGTGAACATTATGAGTGCCCCTACACCCACAATAATTATTAAGCCAAAAATGAACCAAAGCTCTGAAAAAAGCAGGGAAAAAATACAAAAAAACATAAATCCGATCAAGATAAATGTCGGGATAAGGAAGATTACAGAAACTAAAAAGGGAAATATTGTTTTGAAGTGTGACTCTGAAGGGGAAATGAAACGACTGAAAGAAGAGATTGAAAATAAATTAAGAGGAAAATATGAAGTAGAGCTGCCGAGGAAGACACTTCCGAGAATAAAAATTGCTGGTTATACTGGCAACGGCACTATGGAAAATTTGGAGAAAACTATAAGGAAACAGAATGGATAGATAAACCCAGGTGAGCACCTAAAAATAACTTATGTCAGGGAAATTAAAAATAAGTCAAACTCGACAATATATGCTGAATGTACAAGAAGTCTTCTTGTAAAAATGAGGGAGCATGAAAAAATATATATAGACTGGGAACGTCTGCCAGTATATGAAGACATTAATGTGGTAAGATGCTATAATTGCCAAGGGTTTCACCATAAGAGTAATAACTGTACCAGGAAACTAATGTGTGGAAACTGCAGTGAAGAGCATAACACACTAGAATGCGGTAACAGCACAGTAAGATGTATCAACTGTCTGACAGCAAACAAACAGTTTAAATTAGGATATGACATTGAACATACTACCTTAGACACAAATTGTCCATCACTTAAATACCATACATTAGTAATAAAAAACAGAATTGACTATAGTGCATAATAATATGGTAAATCACAAACAGGATGAGATTCTCAGGACAATTGAGGAGGAAAATGTATCTATTGATGTGAAAGTGGACAACAACGAAATAAAACAATTACTTTTGGGCGAAAGTTTATTAAGTATAGTTAACGTAAATATTCGTAGTATTAATAAAAACATTAATAATTTAATCACATTTATAGAGTCATATGGTCTGCAATGTATTGATATATTTGTTTTAAGCGAAACCTTCCAGCTTGTTTCCACTAGTAATTGCAACATACCGAATTATCAGCTTTTTTATAATGAGGCGAGTTATAACAAGAATGATGGTGTTATAGTATTGGTAAAAGATGTCATAAACGTCAAATTTCGACATGAAAAACTAAATATGTCAGGGGCAACACTTGGGAGACTGGAGTTTCAGCTGAATAATATTCTTTCTGGAATGACAGCAGTTTATAAGCCTCCGCCAATTTCTAAAGCTGACTTTATAAATGACATGCAAATTTGTTTAGAGGGTTTAATGGTGGCAAATATTGAAATTTTTATTGGGGATATAAACATAGATATTCTTGATGGCAAAGATAATAAGGTGAATGACTATTTAGCATTAATGAACTCACTTGGTTTTCAATCATACATAAATTCTGTGACTAGGGAACTTTCTGGTACATGTCTGGGTCATGTGTTTGTAAAACAAAAATTAAAATCGAATAATGTAAAATTAAATTCATATATTTTTAGCGAGGATATAACTGATAACAGCCCAGTAATGCTTCTTATAAGACAAAAAGAACAAATGCAAAAAAACTGTAACAGCACTGTACGAAAGAACAAATTAAATATGACTAAATTCAAGGAGCAATTGCGGGGGTTTGACTGGTCGGTTGTATTAGATGAAAAAAACCCTGAAGTAGCTACAAAAAAATTCATAGACTCTTACACAAAACTGTTAGATAACTCAACAGAAACTTATGTCCTAAATATAAAAAGTACAAAAAAAATAAAAAACTGGATTACTAACGGTATTATTACATCCATTAAAGTGAGGGATAAAATGAAAAAAAAAAATTATTAGCCAAACACAGCCAACAACTCGAACTAGAATATAAAGATTATCGCAATATACTAAACAAATTGATTTATAAACAAAAGAATGATAATTATAGGAATGAAATTGAAAATAATAAAAATGACATGAAAAAACTTTATACTATTATAAAGGATGCAACGTACGAGAGTAATGATAGATACAACAGTTTCATTAATATACAAAATGAGGTAGGTCAGGATATTGCCGATCCTTTGGATATGGCTAATTTTGCTAATATTGGTATAAAAATGGCCGAGACCATCCCGACCCCGATAACGGAGTGACAAAGAAGTTGGTCGATACAAAACTCAATTTTTTTTTCTCCAATAAATAGAAACGAATTAATATCACATATAGCTTCTTTAAAGAATAATAGTTCACCTGGGTTTGATGGTATTGGCGTGGAAGCTATTAAAAAGACACATTTAGAAATAATTGATCCCTTGCTGCATATACTTAATTTAATTTTGGAAAAAGGAGTGGTACCTAGTTACTTTAAAATATCAATAGTTACACCCATTCATAAATCTGGACCAACAACCACCATTGGTAATTTTAGACCAATAAGCCTTGTAAGTAAATTTACAAAATTGTTTGAGAAATGCATTAAGAGGGAATGAGTCTTTTCATTACGGAAAATAATGTTCTTTCGCCTAATCAGTATGGGTTTGTTGAGGGGTATAGTACTTCGGACGCTATGCATAGACTCATAACAGAAGTGGTTAATAATTTGAATACAAATAAAAAATGTGTAGCGGTATTTTTGGACCTTGCAAAAGCGTTCGATACTGTACCCCATGACAGACTTCTGAATGTTTTATACAATTATGGCATAAGAGGATGTGCATTTAAATTATTAAAAAGTTATTTGTCGGATAGATATCAAATGGTAAAACTTAATTCAGTCGTAAGTGAGAAACAAGAAATTAAGATTGGCATTCCCCAGGGTACGGTTCTGAGCCCGCTGCTATTTATCTCGTACATCAATTCCTTATTGGGACTGAATATGGATGGGCTAAGCATCTCATATGCGGATGATAGTGCAATTATATTCTCGAGCAGCAGCTGGGAGAGTCTAAGAACTAAAACTGTAAATAACCTGATAATAGTAAAAAACTGGCTAAACGCAAACAAATTATCTTTAAATCTAACAAAAACAAATTAAATCGCTTTTTCGCTCACTGGAGCAAACAGGCCCACATTTAATAATATTGTGGTAGATGGTCATTCACTGCAAGAGGTTCCACAGACTAAGTACCTTGGCATTATTATAGATCAGTTTGTTAAATGGAAGCATCATATTGAATATCTCTCGAGTAGGATTTGCAAACTTATTCATAAATTTTATTTACTAAGAGAATTTTTAGATAGAAAAACACTGATAACTATTTATAAAACCCTCGTTGAGTCAATAATTAGATATGGAATTCTGGTATGGGGTGGTCTGTACAATAACAGCTTATACAAATTAAATGTCATACAAAAATATATCCTAAAAATAATATTTAAAAAAAATAGACTATACCCTACGAATTTGCTTTTTACAAAAGAAATAGTAAATATCAGAACAATATATATGTTGACTATATGCTCCTTTCTTCATACTGCCGTCGTAATAAAGAGTGCCGCATCTACATTTTTTTAAAATTTGACTTTAATTAGAATTATAGGTTCTAGGGGTGTCCTAAATCGATTTGTTTATGTTAAAATGTCGTATCTACATCCTAAGTCTACTAAAATAAACTTACGTTTTTTACGAAATGACGTAATATATAAAGTTTTTACGTTAGAAACCCTTAACCAACAAATGTTTCTTATCCTACCGTATCTGCCACCTTCCAAAATTTACTTTACATTTTATTAAAAATTTGTAAAGTAATTCATAGCTTAAAAACCCGTATCGCGACATAGAAGCTATGAAAACCGTAACTACATTCCCGCTAAGTAGTTACGGTTCTCTTACCAACAACTTCACCCCCGATCTAATACATATTTGCAATTATTTGGTTAGTTACGAACTTACCAACGAGAGAATAACGACCTTGCTCTCAAGTACGTGCACCTGTTGATAGGTTATAATTGTTTTACTTACACATTTACCTAGGTGACCCATTGCCTACAAAATCAGCGAAAATAGTAACTATAACCGAAACCACTGAAGAACCAACAGATGAAAACTCGGAAATTGAAAATAACATAGAGAGTGAAAACGTTACAGGTTTTACGAAAACCGGAAGACCGCGAAAACGAAAGATCAAGCAAACAAAGGAATCAAGTGATATAATACAAAGGAATAAACTTCAAAGAAAAAGAGAAAAACACAAGCTTAAAGCTCCTTGCAATGATTCCTGCAAAAATGAATTTTGGAAACAGGATTGGACAGCACGGAGATTGTTTATCCTTCATACTACAACAAAAGAGTGGTGTAAAAAGAAGAACAAAAAATGTATTAAGTGGAGACTCGAGAAGAAACAACACAACAAATTTTTGTCTAAAAGATGAATCTGGAGAAGCGAATGAAGTCTGCAAAACATTTTATTTAACGACATTAGGTTACAACAGTAACAATGATGCAATCATAAAGTTAGTAAGTAACGGCCCCTCTATTTCCGTAGAAAAAAACAAGCGAGGTTTACATCCAAAACACAAGAAAGTTGATCGACAGTCCATACATAATCACACACAAAAATATCATCCTTGCGTACGTATCTCACTATCGGCGTGAACATGCTCCTAATAAGTTATATCTGCCATCCGATATATCAATAAAAATGATGCACTCTGACTTTGTTAAAAATAATCCGAATATTAATTGTTCATATGAACTTTACAGAAATGTCGTGGTAAAGGAAAAAATATTTAGTAGAAATAAAGGTCTGTCTTTACCACCAAAATACGTTTATTTACCCCTCTAGGGTGGAAGTTAAGGGTTAGGGAGAATACATGAGAGTAAATGTTAAATTAAATTTCTTAATGTAGACGTTGAACTAGTTTCGACTTTAGTGAAAGTCATCATCAGCAACTCAGTAATAAGAAATTTCTTTTTAGACTATGATCAAGACAAGTGGGTAAGAAAGTGGTTCAACAATATAAAATCTTAAACTGTCATTAGCCAATGGATTCGACAGCAGTTTATCATGGATACCGTGCTACTTCATACAATAGGGGAAATATTTTTGGAAATATTTTTGGAGTAATTGGTATTAAATCCGAAAGTCATACTAGATTATCAACAGATGTGCAGTACAATATTAATGTCAGAGACACGAAGTGAAATATATTAATGATACACGTGCTACTCAGATATAGGATTAATCAATTACTTTTATGAAATTTTAATTAAGTTATGTGGAGACATAATTTGGTGGTTTTTAGAAAAAAGTCATTAGAAATAAAATAAATTATTATTCTCAAAAAAACTAAAACGTACTGGAGTTATGACGTGAAATTTGGAATTTGTCACATTGTCAACTCTCCATTTTAAATAATCACTTCCGTGAAATAAAGGAATAAAAATTACGAAAATTAAAATTAAAAATTAAAAATTAGTAGGTACCAATGGAGGCAATTTTCTTTTCTTCTTTTTTGGTGAAGACTTCATCAAAATAATTGTGTTAAACATCAGGGAACAACGCGTGCTATTCAAAGCAATTGTCGTTGTAAAAATTTTATTTTAAAATACCAGCTAGATGCGAGGTAATTAAATTTTGCAAAGTGAATAAAAATGAGGACTGTATTGTATTACCAGAAGAAATCGGAGACGGTATATATATAGCCAGTACTTTAGTACGACTGTGATGGATACTTTAGGCACATTAAGTAATTTCAATTGGTTAATAGGGTCAGATATTGCAAAAGTATCCAACGCAGCATTCTCTACTTAGTTTATATCTAAAGTTAGTTATTATAATATTTAATAAACAATACAATAACAAACAGCAATGGAACCAGGTCATACTTGGGTTCATTGTAATTAATTTTATTGATGTACATTATTATTAGAGAAGTAATAAAACACTAAAGACGTATAAGAGGGTTTTCTCTGTTCTCCCCCATGTAACCTGAGTTCGAACCACCCTACGAGGCTACGGCCCTTACATGGCAACCCAAGTATGTCCTGGTTCCATTGCTGTTTGTTATTGTATTGTTTATTAAATATTATAATAACTAACTTTAGATATAAACTAAGTAGAGAATGCTGCGTTGGATACTTTTGCAATATCTGACCCTATTAACCAATTGAAATTACTTAATGTGCCTAAAGTATCCATCACAGTCGTACTAAAGTACTGGCTATATATATACCGTCTCCGATTTCTTCTGGTAATACAATACAGTCCTCATTTTTATTCACTTTGCAAAATTTAATTACCTCGCATCTAGCTGGTATTTTAAAATAAGATTTTTCTTTTGAAAACATTGGTACCGAGATATTTTTATTTTTTAGAAAAAATGAAAAATTAAAATTTTCGTAATTTATAGTGGCATTATATTTTTGGAAAAAATCAGAGCCTAAGACTCCGTTTATTTTATTCTCAAAACTGTCTATTAGGTGAAAATTATGATTTAAATTAATTACATTGTTATTGTTATTGTTATTAATATTAAATTTCAAGTTCGCAACGCCATGAGACAGTGTGGAGCCGGTAACTCCATTAATTTTTATTTTAGTTGCTGTGTTTACATATTCGTGTTTATCAACACAGGTTTTAAATATTACACTAATTGAAGCACCTGTATCTATTAATAAATTTAATTTGGTACCTTTGTACTTGACTTGAATAAAATTGAGACCATTTAAATTAAAAATAAAAAATTCATTATTAGACTCGAAAAAACTGATTTTCTAATGTTTCGCTTGATTGATTAGACTCGCTAGTACTTTCGTCCCTAATGCAATATGACCTATTATTATTATTATTACCACGAAAACCTCTTCCGCGATTTGGGAAACCCCTAAAATTCGGTGACCTATTTTGAAACCTGTAATTGTTGTTATTACTGTTATACCTGTTATTCCCTGCGGGACCTGAAAAATTCCGACCACGAGACCTATTATTTGAAAAAGAACTGAAATTTGCTCGATTATTTCGACCTCTGAAGACCCTATTATTCGCGTGCCTATTTTGGATATGAAAAACCCGATGAGAGCCTGTGTCACTTTTTTCAAGCTCCTCATCCTTTGCTGCCCTTATCGCATCACTTAATCGGTCGTAATTACGTGCTTTAACAATAGTGCGCATGTCGCTACTCTGCAACCCATTGGCAAATACGTTTATAGCAAGCTTCTCGTTTACGGAAGTTAACACCCGTACAGCTTCGTCATTCCCGTCGGACTGTGCGATAGTAAGGTCCAGGAGTAGATCTTCAATAGTTCTACCGAACTCCTCGATTGATTTACCCCCTTGCTTAGCACCGTTCAATCTGGCGGACAATGCTCCCGCTGACTTTTTGGTGAGAAAAAGAGCTTTAATATCAGTAATAAGGGCTTCATTCGTTGCGTATGCGCTCTGCAACCTTATTTTTGCATTACCCGATAATCTTGCCTTAAGGACATAATTCGTTAAACTCTTTTTCCCTGCCTCGTCAAGCAATGCGTCATATAACTCGATGCCGTCAATTAACTCTTTTGTCGTTTTCTCAGTGCCGTCCATGCGCGGCAACAGAGACGCGGCCGTTTTCAAATCAAATTTTTCACTCATGTTTCTAGCTTCAACAAAACAATCAGAATCGGGATTTTTTTGCTACAGATTCTGTTTCTTTCGTATCGGCGGTTTTTAGCCTATCCTGTAAAACTTCATTAATAGCTTCAAAATATTTATCTAACTGTGTGGCATAATCTTTGACTTGGGCTATTAATACGGTTTTAGTGGGGGCGGGGACCCTATTAAATTCATTTTTTAAATTGCTAAACTCACTTACAAGTGTCTCTAGTTTTCCTAAGTTGCTTACGGTGACAGTCCTAGAGCTGCGCCTTTCGATGGAGTCCTTTTTCAGATTCCTATACAGTACCCTTGCCTCTTCTAAGTTCTAACAAGTACTGGAACTCCTTGATGCCCATGAACTAATCCCACGTTGCGTACGAGCGGCTTTTGCCTCACCTTCCATTAAGGCCTCACAAGTACGTTCTGCTTGGCTGTTGCTCGACTTGGGACTGCTACTACGCATATGCAAATGCGGTCAAAATGAAATGGAGTGACTTTTCTTCTTCTTTAGGCTTATCTGCGGGGTTTATAAGAACTTAGATTGCTTCAGGATCCCTAGGTGCTGTCCTCAGGTACATACTCCTTGATAAATCCTTCTTCAGTGTTCTGCGGTACGTCTGTTTGAGCTTCAACACCAACAACAGGACGACTGCTCCAGTTAGGATATACAACAGTATGCGAATGTCCAAGGGTGCCTGGATCGCCTCTTGTTCCACAATAAAATTCGAATTAACGACACCAGAGTCTGTTATTTCTGCGTGTTTTGAATTTGTTGTCCCCATCTGCACTTGTTTCACTTCACTTGTTTCACTTGTTTGCTTTCACTTAGGTAGTCACTTTATATTTACCAAGGGCTTAACTTAAGCCCGCTGGCAGGATCGCCATGTAAGATGATTACCTGGTTCGAAATTAGCACACAGGTTTTGGATAACGAAAATGACGTATATTCATTACAGTATTAGTACAATAGTAGCAAAATGTTAAAATTATCAAATCATCATCTCTTAACTTATATTCTTTTAAATCTAGTTCATCAAAATATACATATGTTTGGGTAACCTTAAACTATGGTACGGTTTGTTATATGTTATATGTTTATGTTTATCAATTACAAGCAAAGCTGGCACCTTACGTTCATGGTTGTAACCTTGTCAATCTAAACCAATGTTTAATAATATAAACTAATTTAATAAAATAGGTAAAATACTGTAAAATACTAACTGTCTTAATTTTACCTTATACTATACCTTACTTACACTACACCTTATACTACAGCTGACTTTCTGAACATCGCCTCTATACATTTTATGAGCAATTTTTGCACGTTTAATATGAGTACCCCATGCTTTACAGTTGCCGCATTCTGGATCTAAACTTTCTTTCGAATGTAAACTATTGTGTAATTTATGGCTCTCACAAATTTCGCATTCTTCGTGGCCGAGGTGTGCAAATGAAATATTTTTTCAAGATTCAAGAAGTAGTCCATTTTCTGTGGCGAGTTTATGAATAGAAATAAAGGTCTGTCTTTACCACCAAAATACGTTTATTTACCCCTCTAGGGTGGAAGTTAAGGGTTAGGGAGAATACATGAGAGTAAATGTTAAATTAAATTTCTTAATGTAGACGTTGAACTAGTTTTGACTTTAGTGAAAGTCATCATCAGCAACTCAGTAATAAGAAATTTCTTTTTAGACTATGATCAAGACAAGTGGGTAAGAAAGTGGTTCAACAATATAAAATCTTAAACTGTCATTAGCCAATGGATTCGACAGCAGTTTATCATGGATACCGTGCTACTTCATACAATAGGGGAAATATTTTTGGAAATATTTTTGGAGTAATTGGTATTAAATCCGAAAGTCATACTAGATTATCAACAGATGTGCAGTACAATATTAATGTCAGAGACACGAAGTGAAATATATTAATGATACACGTGCTACTCAGATATAGGATTAATCAATTACTTTTATGAAATTTTAATTAAGTTATGTGGAGACATAATTTGGTGGTTTTTAGAAAAAAGTCATTAGAAATAAAATAAATTATTATTCTCAAAAAAACTAAAACGTACTGGAGTTATGACGTGAAATTTGGAATTTGTCACATTGTCAACTCTCCATTTTAAATAATCACTTCCGTGAAATAAAGGAATAAAAATTACGAAAATTAAAATTAAAAATTAAAAATTAGTAGGTACCAATGGAGGCAATTTTCTTTTCTTCTTTTTTGGTGAAGACTTCATCAAAATAATTGTGTTAAACATCAGGGAACAACGCGTGCTATTCAAAGCAATTGTCGTTGTAAAAATTTTATTTTAAAATACCAGCTAGATGCGAGGTAATTAAATTTTGCAAAGTGAATAAAAATGAGGACTGTATTGTATTACCAGAAGAAATCGGAGACGGTATATATATAGCCAGTACTTTAGTACGACTGTGATGGATACTTTAGGCACATTAAGTAATTTCAATTGGTTAATAGGGTCAGATATTGCAAAAGTATCCAACGCAGCATTCTCTACTTAGTTTATATCTAAAGTTAGTTATTATAATATTTAATAAACAATACAATAACAAACAGCAATGGAACCAGGTCATACTTGGGTTCATTGTAATTAATTTTATTGATGTACATTATTATTAGAGAAGTAATAAAACACTAAAGACGTATAAGAGGGTTTTCTCTGTTCTCCCCCATGTAACCTGAGTTCGAACCACCCTACGAGGCTACGGCCCTTACATGGCAACCCAGTTATTACATGGCGACCGTGACAGTTGTTACATGGGTATATTTTTTAAAGTGAAAAGTTTAAAAGTAAAGTGAAACAAACGAAGACTTGTAAGGTACTAGTGATGGGGAAAAATCAATCGAAAGAAGAGATTATAATTGCACAGGCGGGCAACAGTGGAGGCGTTACCGCGTCCGGAGAGAAAGGACTAACGTTAAGTGAAATAATTAAAATTGTGGTTATCGCGTTTACAATAGTTGGAATTGTTTTATATTGCGGTTACCGTGGAAAAAAGACACTGGAAAAAAAAATACGGAGAGAAATTGTAAGAAGTCAAGAGCTGGTTTAATGGTATGTCATCGGAATTCCTTGGGGCCTACTGACTGTTCCGCAAAGGGGTCAGCAACGCTGGACAGTGCTAATGTGGCGCAATGCCGTTAGTACTCACCGCTGGAAAACTGGGATGCCAACACGCAAGCTGCCGTTATGAAAAGAGGCAACAGAGTTTAAGTTAAGTAAAATATTTAATGTTTAAGTATAACTGTTGGGTTACTTCTAATGAAGGACTTAAAAGAGCTATATGAAAATTTAAAAGGGTTTTATAGTAATCTAAAAAAAGAACCTAAGGAGCGTAGAGAAAGTTTAGATAGGATTCAGAGTTTAAATTTAACCCTAGGACAATTAGAAAATAGGTTTAAAGAAACAAAGAGTAACAAAAAATTTAAAGAGGAACAAGTAGGAGAAGCTAGAGAATATTTTAAAGCTATTGAAGGAAATATTAGTTTGTGTAGGAAAATTTTATTAGATAGGGTAAGCGATATTGACTTTAATAATAGTGATAGTATTACATTAAATATGGGTGAAAAATTTGATATTAGAACAGCTACGTCTCTGTTACCGTGTTTGGATGGCACTGAGAGCGTAACAAAGCAACTTATCGATGCTATTGAATTATATTCCGAACTTCTTGACGATGCGGGAAAAATTTTTTTAATAAAATACGTTTTGAAGGTCAAACTATCGGAAAGTGCGAAATTAAGATTGGGATCAACTTATAATACGATTTAGGATTTAGTCGCGGATATAAAAGGCTCGGTTGTTAACTGCCAAATCAGCTGCGTCTATATCCACACAGCTTCACAATGCTAGGCAAGATAATAAATCCATTGACGAACATGCGAAATGTATCGAGCAGCTCTTACTTGACCTAACTTTGGCTCAGGCAGAGGGTGATGATGGAGCTGTGCCAGTGTTACGTAGAGTAAATGAGAGGCTTGCTATTAACGCATTTTCCAATGGGTTGCGTAATTACGAGGTTAGGACGATAATTAAGGCTAGAAATTATCAAGAACTAAAAGATGCAGTTATCGCTGCGAAAGAAGAAGAAACCACTCGAAATTCAGGCACTAGCGGTAATTCGAATTTGTTTTACATGCGAGGTAAGAAAACCCATTCTAATTTTTCGTATAGAGGACGTAATTCGCACTATAATCGCGGAAATCGAGGAAGGATAGGTTACAACAATTTTAACACAAATAGGAGTGTAAACAATAATAGATCAAATTTCAATGTGGGTCAAAATATAGGACACCGAGGTCAAGGTCGAGGTAATTATTCAAACTCGCCGAGGCGACCGACTAATAATAATTTTTATAGAGGAAATGCTAGCCGTAGAGCTTACGTTGCACAAGTGGAAGGTACAACTGCTAGTAATAGTGAAACTATTAACTTAGATAACAGCACGTTTTTTCGGACCTAATAGTAGGCTCGAAGATAACATTTTTTGTGTGAATGGTTTAAATTATGTAAGAATTAGCTACGGAATGAGTGAACTTTTATTTTTATGCGACACAGGTGCTAGTATAAGTTGTTTTTTCAAAATTTTTTAAAAGGTACAGAAATTATTGATACTACCAAGAAATTAAATATTAAAGGAGTAGCCGGTTCGTTGACTACTGTCGGCTCAGCAAATATCTCTTTTTTAATTAATTGTGAACAGATTACTCATGAATTTTCAATTGTTGACAATTTTGACTCGGATATACAAGGTATTTTAGGCTCAGATTTCTTTACTAACTTTGATGCTGTAATTGATTATGAGCAATTTTCATTTTCATTTTGGTTAAATAATAAAAAGATACAGGTTCCCTTAGAATCCAAAGACGATAAATGCAGTATAATACCACCTAGATGTGAAATAATTAAGTTTTGTTACACAAATAGAAAGGATGAATGTGTAGTTATGAATAGTGAGATTTGTGAAGGAGTGTTTGTTGCTAGTGCTATAGTAAAACCTGTAGGGAATAAAATTCCTGTAAGAATATTGAATGTAAATGAGCGTGAAATAAGATTAAGAAATTTTCAACCTAAAGTTGAGAGTACTTTTAACTATAATGTATATAATTTCAGTGACAATGATATTTCAGTGGAACGGGTAGATAAAATACTCAATTTAATAGATTTAAAGTCGTTGAACAGGGAGGAAAAAACCTCAATTGAAAAAATATGTGCTAAATACACTGACATTTTTCATTTAGATAATGATCCTTTGACAGTTACAAATTTATACCAACAAAAAATTAAATTAAAAGAAGGGGCACAATCGGTGTATGTAAAGCCATATAGGCTACCACACGCACAAAAGGCGGAAATCCACAAACAGGTCGGGAAAATGTTACAAGACGGAATAATAGAGGAAGCAAGTTCAGAATGGTCGTCTCCTCTATTAATAGTACCGAAAAAACCGGATAATAACGGAATTAAAAAGTTTAGAGTAGTTATTGATTATCGGTTACTAAATAGGCAAATTGAAGATTGTAAATTTCCTTTGCCAAATATATCTGAGATATTAGATTCATTAGGTAGTTCAGTTTATTATAGTCATTTAGATTTAGCTCAAAGTTATTACCAACTAGAATTATCTCCTGAAAGTAGACCTTGTACTTCGTTTACTACTGACAGAGGTCAATATCAAATGAAACGTTTAGCAATGGGGATGAAGATAAGTCCATCGGTTTTTTCAAGGCTGATGACGATAGCAATGGCTGGGCTAAATTATGAGTCGTGTTTTGTTTATTTGGACGATCTAATTTGTTTTGGACATTCTCTTCAAAATCACAATAAAAATTTAATCAAAATATTTGAAAGACTTCGACAAGTAAATTTAAAACTCAATCCCGGTAAATGTGATTTTTTAAAAAAGGAAATTCTTTATTTGGGACACATAATTTCTTCTGAAGGTGTAATGCCAGATCCAGAAAAAATTAAAGCAATTTCTCAATATCCTATACCTAAAAACGCGGATGAGACAAAAAGATTCGTCGCGTTTGCTAATTACTATAGGAAGTTCATAAAAGATTTTGCGGCAATAGCTTATCCTCTTAACCAACTATCTCGAAAAGGAACAAGTTTTAACTGGACTAAAGAATGTCAGGACTCATTTGATACATTGAGGGCGTCGCTCATGGGTCCTCCAATTCTACAATATCCGGATTTTTCAGATGAAAATCAATTTATACTAAGAACCGATGCGAGCGGGTTTTCTTTGGGTGCTGTTTTGTCAAATTCCAATGACAAACCCGTTGCATATGCATCACGAGCATTAAATAAAGCCGAGAAAAATTATTGCACAATCGAGAAAGGGCTTTTAGGTATCGTATGGAGTGCGAAACATTTTAGGCCTTATTTGTATGGTAAGAAGTTTAAGATTTTGACAGACCATCGACCTCTAGTTTATCTGTTTAAATGACCAACCCTTCAAGTAGGCTTACTAAGTTTAGATTAATTCTGGAAGAGTATGATTTTATTGTTGAGTATGTTCGAGGCTGCGATAATGTAACAGCGGATGCTTTATCTCGTATAGTGATAGATTGTAATGAATTAAAGGAAATGAATACCAGACTGGATGAACGAATAAATGTAATGACACGAGCGCAAGAGAAATCAAAAAATAATGTTTTAAAAGAAAGATCTACGCAGAGTACGACCGTAAATAATAGGCTTGATCACCCTGTAGTTGCGGAAGTATTAAAGCGACCGAGTAATACAATTGAATTACGCGTGGTTGCAGAAAACGAATTTGAGGATATAAATAATAGTCGACTTAACATAAACATAAACAAATGTAAGACATTTAATAATAATATATTATATGATGAAGCTTCACAAATTATTTTTCTTAGACAGATTACCCGATCAGCGTTTGACTTAGGAAAATCGTTGAGGGATCTGAATAAACTATGTAAAATTTATAATATTCCGGAATTATACATAATGAAAAATGCTAGCAATATTGAATTTATAAATATGTTAAATAAAAATAAAAAAGACATAACTGGTACCAGTAATTATAACATTAAAATATGCGTGGTAAGAGATTTACAACGTATTGAAAGTAAAGAGCTAAAACAACTAATTTTGAACGACTTTCATACACTTCCTACAGGAGGTCATGCGGGTATAAACCGTATGTTTAATAATATTAAGCGACAATATTTTTGGCCAGGCTTAAAAAGGGACATTGAAAATTTTGTGAAAAAATGTGACGACTGTCAAAAATGTAAATATTCTAGACTAAACAAAAATCCTATGACAATAACGTCAACAGCGACGTCAGCATTTAAAAAAATATACTTAGATTTAGTGGGACCTTTACCAGTAGATTTGCAGAATAATAAATATATTCTAACATTGCAATGTGAACTTTCAAAGTTTATCGAAGCATACCCCATACCGGATAAAGAATCGGAGACAGTTGCTAAGGCTTTCGTAGAAAATTTTATTTTACGCTTTGGTATTCCTTCAGAAATAGCTACAGACCAAGGACAAGAATTTATGGCAAATACTTTCAAAGATTGTTGTAAACTTCTTAAAATAAACCAATTAAATTCAACTGCGCACCACCACGAAACGCTAGGTAGTCTCGAAAATTCTCATAAGAGTTTGGGTGCATATATTCGTATGCGAGTAGCAAAGGAACCCAACAACTGGAGTTCGTGGATAAATTTTTGGTGTTTTTCGTACAACAATTCGGTGCATACATCAACACAGTATTGTCCATTTGAACTAGTATTTGGTTCACCAGGTAGAATCCCTTCAAATTTAAAAAAGCAAATTGATCCAATCTATAATTTCAATAATTATCCAACAGAGCTAAAATTTCGGTTACAAACAGCATGGGAAGATGCGCGAAATAATTTAATAGATTCGAAACAAAAAAGAAAAGAACGATTCGATACAAAATGTAAAACTATTGATTATAAGGTCGGAGACTTAGTTCTATTAGATAATAAAAATATGGAAAGTAAAATGGATTTACTGTTTACAGGTCCTTATACTATTTTAGAAGTTAAAGATCCTAATTTAATTTTAAGAGTTAATAATAAGTGTAGAGAAGTACACAAAAATAGGGTAAAAAAGTATTACAATTAAGGCTATTGTATTTGTATTTTAGTTAAGTTAGTTGAACATATCAATTTTGCATTTAAAAAAAAAAAATATTAGTTTATTAATATTTTTTTATTTTTTCGGCGGGAAAGGTGTGATGGATACTTTAGGCACATTAAGTAATTTCAATTGGTTAATAGGGTCAGATATTGCAAAAGTATCCAACGCAGCATTCTCTACTTAGTTTATATCTAAAGTTAGTTATTATAATATTTAATAAACAATACAATAACAAACAGCAATGGAACCAGGTCATACTTGGGTTCATTGTAATTAATTTTATTGATGTACATTATTATTAGAGAAGTAATAAAACACTAAAGACGTATAAGAGGGTTTTCTCTGTTCTCCCCCATGTAACCTGAGTTCGAACCACCCTACGAGGCTACGGCCCTTACATGGCAATCCAGTTATTACACGACCACAAAGCAATATGATTCCAATAAAAATTTTAAATACCCGTGACATGGAAATTTCATTGACAAATTTTTATCCAAAGCTTGTAAATTTTAGCGATTACGAAACATGTTGTTTTTTAGAAACGGAGAATAATTCAGTAGGGCGAGTTGACAAATTGTTGAAATTAATTAATACTAAGCATTTAAATAAGGAAGTAAACTTTTCAATACAAAAAATTTGCGCTAAGTATTCGGATATTTTTCATTTAGATAACGATTCTCTTACTACGACTAACATCTACAAACAGACATTACGACTTAAGCCTGACGCGTCACCGTCATACGTAAAACCATACAGACTTCCTCACGCACAAAAGGCAGAAATACATAAGCAAATCGAAATGATGGAAAAACAAGGAATCATTGAAAAGGCTAAAAGTGAATGGTCCGCACCATTGTTAGTTGTACCTAAAAAAGCCGACCAAACAGGCATTAAACGCTTTAGAGTTGTAATTGATTTTCGTTTGCTCAATAAAAAGTTACGAGACGACGAAAAGTTTCCATTGCCATCTATTACTGAAATTTTAGATTCATTATCTGGAGCTATGTATTTCTCGCATTTAGACCTGTCCCAAGGATACTACCAAGTGCCTTTGGAAGAGTCTAGTCGACCGTATACAGCATTTACGACCGAAAGAGGACAGTACCAAATGACACGACTTCCGATGGGTTTAAAAATTAGTCCAAGTGCTTTTTCTAGAATAATGACTATTGCAATGACAGGGTTAAATTATGACAGTTGTTTCGTTTATCTTGATGATTTAATTGTTTTTGGAAACAGTTTAAGGAATCATAACCAAAATCTAGTGAAAATTTTTCAGAGGCTTAGAGACGTAAATTTGAAATTAAATCCAAACAAGTGTGAATTTTTGAAAAAAGAAATTTTGTATCTTGGGCATGTGATTTCGGAGAAAGGTGTTTTTCCTGATAGGGAGAAAATAAAGGTCCTTCAGAGTTATCCCGTACCCAAGGATGCAAATGAGACTAAACGATTTGTTGCATTTGCAAACTATTATAGAAGATTTATTCCAAATTTTGCAAAAATTTCAATTCCATTAAATAATTTAACCAGGAAAAAAGTAAAATTTTGTTGGACAAATGAGTGTCAAAAATCTTTCGAAAAATTAAAAACCGCACTTATAAGCCCTCCAATCTTACAATATCCTAATTTTGATAAAGATAATATTTTCATTTTAAAAACCGATGCATCAGGGGGTGCAATCGGAGCAGTTTTGTCAAATATGGACGATAAGCCAGTTGCTTATGCCAGTAGGTCTTTAAATAAAGCAGAACGTAATTATTGTACAGTAGAAAAGGAACTTTTAGCAGTAGTATGGGCAGTTAAGCATTTCAGACCTTATTTGTATGGACGAAAATTTTCACTTGAAACCGACTGTAAACCTCTTATTTCACTTTTTGGTATGACTAACCCTTCTAGTAGACTCACTAAATTTCGATTAGTTTTGGAAGAATACGATTTTGATATTAAACATGTTAAAGGGAAAGAAAACGTCATAGCGGACGCGCTTTCGAGAATAGAAATAAATAATGAGGAGCTTAAAAGCTTAAGTAATAAAAATAATAATGAATCTTTATTTGCTACGACTAGAGCAGCCGCGAAGCGACAGACAGACAAAACAGATGACGTAGGTTGTAGTTCGGGTACTTACGAACGGATTGATCACCCGGGAGTAACAGAAGTACTGAAACGGCCTAAAGAATCGTGTGAACTCTGTCCAGTGTCAAACGCGAAGTTTATTGAATTATGTAAAAATGAAAATTACGATTGTAATATAGAAAATTTCGTCTATTTCAAAAATAAAAACGTCATTTATATGGGCCAGGATTTTCGATCGACGTTGACCAGGAAGGCATCGTTGAGAAACCTGAGTTCCGACGAAGCGGAATTTAAATTTCAGAACATCCGATCGGCGTTACCCTTAAGTGGATCGTTGAGGATACTGAAAGCTATATGTGATAAATATAATATCCGCGAATTAATAGTAATTAAAGACGGAAAGAGCGCTCAATTCTTAAGAGAATTATTAAAATATAAAAAGTTGATAAATGAAACCGGTATAAAAATATGTGTTATTAAAGACGTGCAAAAAGTATACGATCGTGAGACAAAGCAAATAGTGCTTAATGATTTTCATTTACTGCCGACAGGAGGTCATGCAGGAATAAATAGGATGTATAATAATGTTAAAAAATATTATTCATGGATAGGTTTAAGACAAGACGTTGAGGACTTTGTTAAAAAATGCGATGATTGTCAGAGGTATAAACATTCAAAACTAAGTATAGAGCCAATGACTATTACGCCTACAGCTGATTCAGCATTCCAGAGAATTTGTTTAGATTTAGTTGGTCCTTTAGAATCAGATGTTGATAACAATAAATATGTTTTAACGTTACAGTGTGATCTCAGTAAATTCGTGGAATGTTATCCTTTAAAAAATAAGGAAGCTGTAACAGTAGCCCAAGCGTTCGTTGAAAATTTTATTTTGAGGTTTGGAATCCCAGATGAGATAGTGTCAGACCAAGGCACTGAATTCTTAGCTGCAACCCTTACGCAAACGTGTAAATTGCTTCAAATTAAAAAACTTAATTCAACGGCCTACCATCATCAGACCATAGGCGCATTAGAAAACTCTCATAAAACATTAGGAGCATACTTACGAATGCAAATAGCGAAAAACCCAACTAATTGGAGTAGTTGGATACCTATTTGGTGTTTTTCCTATAACACTAGTGTTCATACTGAAACTCGGTATACCCCGTATGAGTTAGTATTTGGCAAAACGGCTAATTTACCTTCGAATTTGTTACGAGAAGTTGACCCTCTGTACAATTTTGATAGTTATCCTTTAGAGTTAAAGTATAGGCTCCAGCAAGCATGTGCTGATGCAAAAAGTAACTTAATGACGTCAAAAGGTAAAAGAAAGACTGTATATGATAAAAAAAGTAGCATAGTTAATTATAAGAGTGGTGATAAAGTGCTTTTGAAAAATAATTCGGGAACAAAAATGGACGCTTTATACAATGGACCCTTTACAGTGATAAGTGAACAGTCTCCAAATATTTTGTTAGATATAGAGAATAAGCAAGTTTTAGTTCATAAGAATAGAGTTAAGAAATATTTTGATTGATATAGATTGGTTGATTATTTCAAAAAAAAATTCAGCATTAGCATTCGATTTTTTTTTTCTGCCGGCCGGAGGTGTAGTATAAGGTGTAGTGTAAGTAAGGTATAGTATAAGGTAAAATTAAGACAGTTAGTATTTTACAGTATTTTACCTATTTTATTAAATTAGTTTATATTATTAAACATTGGTTTAGATTGACAAGGTTACAACCATGAACGTAAGGTGCCAGCTTTGCTTGTAATTGATAAACATAAACATATAACATATAACAAACCGTACCATAGTTTAAGGTTACCCAAACATATGTATATTTTGATGAACTAGATTTAAAAGAATATAAGTTAAGAGATGATGATTTGATAATTTTAACATTTTGCTACTATTGTACTAATACTGTAATGAATATACGTCATTTTCGTTATCCAAAACCTGTGTGCTAATTTCGAACCAGGTAATCATCTTACACAGCGATTCACCAGTAATTTGTTTTTCCGCGGACTTACAAAAGCTGATTATGCTTCCCCGCCTTGAAATGTTTAAAAGTGCCATTTTTACACAACGCATCATCGCTTTTAATGAGAGCTTTGTGCCCATTGGCAAGAATTCCCCAGAAAAACCTTTTGCGGTAATATGGCATGAAGCCACAGCAGGGCGTAAGAAAGAAAAGCTAATTAGTGCCTTTTTCGAGTTTTTTCTTCACTATCGTGACCAAAAGAATATTATCCTTTGGCTTGACAATTGTACTAGTCAGAACAAGAATTTGACCTTATTTTCATTTCTTGTCTATTTAATAAACTCGGATCTTGTAAGCACCACAACAATTTCTTTGAAATATTTCGAACCTGGTCATACCTTTATGGCTGCGGATAGTTTCCACCATCTGGTGGAAACCGCTTTAAAAAGGCAGAAGAAGACATATGACTTTCAAGACTTTCAAAATGCTGTATTAAGTGCAAACTCAGGAAAAGTAGTAACGAAATTAATGTTATCTTCTGATTTTTATCACTGGAAAGATCATTCTTCCAAGGCTATTTTAAACAGATTAAGACCCAAAGTCTATGTCTCAAATCTTGTTGAAGTTGTCGCAAAACGAGGTTCCCTTTATTTGGAATACAAAAACGATTTTTCAGATAGTGACTTTAAACAATTAAATTTTCTAAAAGTTTCAATTGCTAAAAATAAACATCAAATGACAGATCCAGAAGGACATCTTGAAACCAGTTGCAAAACGAGAAAATATTTTAAAAAATTTATCGGCAATTATTCCCCCAGATAGACTTAGATTTTGGGAAAATTTTCCAGTTTCAGATACTTCCAACGATTTAGTTGAAAGTTTTGACTAGGTCTCTTAAAATATTTTGCCGCTCAATAAAACTAATTTTAATTTTGTTTAATATTTGTTGTACTAAGAAATACTTGTTTAGCGTTTAAAAAAATAATAATATTTCTGTTTTTTGATAACTTTTTTTTTTCATATAAAAATTTTGGTACCTAATTAATATGTTCTGTAAATAATGTTTTATTTCTACGAAAAAATAGCTTAATTGTGTGGGCAACTTGCATCTGCAAACACCAAATTACAACTTCATATAATAGCTTAGAATACCGTAATCGCTTCTCTTTGCAGATGCGATTAATTTGTATGTTTGGGTCACTATAACAAGTGTGGTATAGTAGTTTTAAAGGCCGTAAGTGCATTATTAACAAAAAAATGTGCATTTAGAGTTTTAAAATTATTTCCATCCATTTTTTAATATACATTTTTATAGATATAAAATAATTTCGAACTATTTAGTACATTTTTTAAACCTAGAGAGATCAATACACATTTATATTGTTTTCTCAAAATGACAATTTTGTAGATACGGCACTCTTTACTACGACGGCAGCATAGTCACAAGAAATTACAAACCTATATACATCATGATTATACCACACGGGCTCAGGTAAACCAGGAGTTACAAATACCACTATGTTTTAATAAAGTAAATTTAATATCAGTTTATTTTTCGTTGAATTTATTTATTAATATTTCTGATGTTGTTAAACCACCCCCATTGATAACCCATAAAGAGTTTAATGGATACGTGTAATAGCACACGAGAATTCTTATCTGTTGACTTGTTCGAAACCAAACCATTTACAAAATCTTTGCCAAATTGAACCATGAATATATTAGCTTCATTGTGACCTAATTGTTGTATAATACTTTTTCCCTTACTACACCGTTTTAATTAGTAATTAAAAATTAAATTCTACGAAATGAACATGGCCTTTCGTCAAAGGAATCTGAAGATGCTTCTCTTGTCAATACTAATACCTCTTCGGTTCATTGCACACGCGATTCAAAAATGATATAAAAGTTAGTTTAAGAATAACTGTAAACATAATTTTTTACACTTCCGTGGGAGACTGGTCAGTGGACTAAAAGGGTAAACATTTAACTAAATATGTTAGAGCTAATTTAAGATTTGTAAGCCCAGATTTTAGGTCAGGACCTTTAAGGCAGATTATAGCTACTCATTAAAACCAAAACAATTTCTTGCACTCCCATGGGGGCTGGTCAGCGGGTTAAAAGGTTAAAAATATAAATAATTATGAGAGAGTTACTTTGAGATTGGTACGCTCCGATTTTAGGTCAGGACTTTTAAGGGAGATGATAACTACTCATTAAAATCGAAACCATTTCTTGCGCTTTCGTCGGAGAATGGCTAGAGGGTTAAAATGGTAAAAATTTAAATGATTATGTTGAAGTTAATTTGTGCACCTCGATATTGGGTCAGGACCCTCAAGGGAGATAGATACCTATTAAAATCAAAACAGTTTCTTGCACTCTCGTGGGAGACTGGTCAGAGGGTTAAGAGTGTAAGGTACCCCTAAGTGAATTTTAAAAAAATTACGAACCATTTGTATTCTTATTTTGTTAAAGGAAGTTATATACCAAGTTTAAGACCTCCGCCAGTTTTTAATTCCTAAGGCCGAAATTCCTATAAAGATTTTCGAAGAATCCCTTCTTGGTGGATGCTTACGTTGTAAGGAGAATACATCCTTAGAATTTGAAGATTCTAGTATTAGGGGTTTAGGCTGAGCGTTGAAATACCAATCAGTCGGTCAGTGATCACTCAGTCAGTTAGAACAAAGACGTTTATTATGGAAGATTCATAATGTTAAAGATATGATCAGATTTAAAATATTGTTTTTTTAAAAAGGAACTGAAGTTACTTTTATAATGTTCCACAAAACCCTCTTTAACAAATATAATATTCTTGGGGGCAATTAACTCTTGCCCAAATATGAAATTAGTGGTATATGTTAATTTTTTAAAGTAAATATCTTAAAATAGATGGAACCGATAGTTTCTTGCTGGGTAAACACTTTTTGTTAATAAAGTTTTTATGTTAGATCTTTCGTTACGAAGTTACGATAATTGAAAAAAAAAAACGTGTCCAATGTTCAGATAATAACACAGATTAGGACAACGGCCATAGCAAATTCTCCCTCATTTCGCCTAACAATTTACTACTAATATTTTATTAAATTTTCTTTCGACAACCGAAAATTTTACGTTTCCGAGCCTTTTGTTTCAGCGCCTGATTAACTATTTAATCATTGTACGATTGGATTTGAATGAGCTGCTCTGTTGTTAGTATTTTTCTTTACTTATAATAACTTTTATTTGTTAATATAAATAATATTGCGCTATTAAAATATTGTTGTATTTTAATATAGATTTAGTACTCGAACCTATTTAGTTTCCTCCTAAGATTATTATACTTGGATAAAAGTGTATCTTGTCTCTGAGAAAATAACATATCTTTATATGTACGAATACGTAACGAATCTTAAATTGAGAATAATTATTATAAATTATAAAATTAAATTTACTTTTCAGAAATCTCCGTAAAGGTGGCTGGTTGCTATTAAGCTATTGTTCCAAATTCGATCTAGCCGGAAAATCGGGCTGGCTGGGTTGTGGAACGTAACGAAGGCTTACTCTGACTTGAGGGGGGCAATTCTGATTTCGTTTATTAGGCTCGTTACTCTGGTTACTCTCCTTAAACTTCTTACACTGTTAACACTGGTAAGACTGTTAACTCTGTTAAGACTATCGAGTGTTGAGACTATTGAGTGTTGAGAGTTCAGACTTGAGTGTTAAGACTATTGAGACTGATCCTATATTTGCGCCGATTCAAATTTAGCGTGGAAAACACAAATATGGGTAAGGATTTCTCAGATTTTCCCACTAGGCAAAAAAAGGTTTGACCAGCTTGCAAAATGTCGTTTGACTAAAATCACTCTTGCGTACGGATTTTTATGATCGGACCTGGTCTTCTTCCCAAGATGCCCGTCGGCCAAGTGTTAATTTCGGTAGCTCCGTAAAAAATATAAAATATATAGAAATATACAGTCCATTTATTGTTTTATTTAGTAACAAAAGCATAGTTAAGCATTTCAAGTCAATAAGAGAAAACAAGGGTGTGTAAGCCCAACATTTTTGATCCATCGAGCCCGATAGTTTTGTGAAAATCGGTTGTTAGTATTTTAAGGCCGGCGGGACATGTGCTTCGGTAAGTCTCCGTCCTTTTTCTACCTTAGTGAGTTTCCCGTTTAGTATCTCGCTCTATCGTGCTGTACAGTAGAATGGCGTTATAAATAGTTTGATTTTAGTAATTTTGGACGAAATAGTTCGATTTGTATTGATCTTGGGTAGATATACCTAGTTAGATTTTTCGGGATTATAGTCAACATAGTTTGATATTTCGTGATTTTAAACAGAAATGGATGAGGTTAGTAAAGTTAAACGAAAATTTCGGTTTTAGTTTATTTGACAGCAGATAATCTTGATATTTATCGTTGAAAGTAGGGGATCCGGGGTTTATTGTTACAACAAAATGGGGAAAAAAACGGCTGATAAGATTACGGAGTCAGAGTCAGAGCTAACAAAATTGGTTGCTAAGCGAGAACGAATAAAAGATCAGTTAAATCGATTTGCCGATTTTTTGTCGAACATAAACTCAAGCCAAATCGGTGAGCTTCAGATCCGTACTCAAAAAATGGAACCAATGTTTGAACAATTTGGTGAAATTCAGTTAGAAATCGAAATTTTAAATGCATCGGTGAACGATTGTGACGAATGCAAAGACTTCGAACAGCAATTCTATCCATTATTGGCTAGCGCTAAACAAATAATTACAGATTATCAAATAAATTCTAATCAGAACGTTGGGCAAAATACAGGGAGTATACCCAACAATAGTAGTAATGTCGTAAATGGTCCGGTTTAGTTAGGAGGTGCTAGGTTGCCAAATTTAGGGTTACCAAAGTATAGGGGCGATTTCGAAAAACGGACACAGTTTTTCGAAAGCTTTTAAACGTTAGTACATCATAATCCGTGTCTGGACGACATTCAAAAGTTTTATTACTTGTTAGATTGTCTCGAAGGGGATGCTAGGAGAATATTAGATTGTTTAGAGATAACTCGCGGTAATTATTCAGTAGCGTTAGAGTTACTAGAAAAACGGTTTCAGAACAAACCCGTCATTATTCAAAAGCATCTAAAGGCGCTTGTTGATATGTCTGTAGTAAATAAAGAGTGTGCGTATTTATTGAGAAACCTCAACGACTCGTTAGAAAAACATGTTTGTGCTTTAAAGGCGTTAGGAACCCATTGATACATGGGATAGATTACTTATATTTTTAATAAGTAGAACATTAGATACCAAGAAAGAGTGGGAAGAAAAAACAATATCAGATTTTAACGGCGAGCCAAAGTTGTCAGATTTTAATAATTTCTTGTTTAATAAATGTCGCATATTAGAGACGGTTGAAACCAACATAAAAGGGCCGAAAGCTCAGAACAAACCTAATTTCGGAGGTAGTAATCTGCGTGGAGCACATACAGCAATAGAAGGGCACAAGGTTAAATGTGAAATATGTAAAGGCTCACATTTCATATATTTTTGTGATAAATTATTAGCACTTGCGGTTCCAGAGCGTGCAGCTGAAATCAAGAGACTAAAGCTATGCTACAACTATTTACGTTCTAGTCATCGAGCGAGCGAGTGTAGATCGGATGGGATGCAAGCGGTGTCGAGGTCGACACAACACTTTATTACATCCAGGAAACAGTACGGTTAGCCCAAATTCAGGAATTGAAATACAGCCTCCAAACAATCAAATACAGAATCAGGAAGTAGCTCATACTTGCTTAGAAGTAGAGTCGGCTGATGATCAGATGGTTGCAGCTTGTAGTAGTCCGAGTCAGGTTATTTTGTCAACCGCGGTGATTTATATAAAAAATAATAGTGACAATTTTGTTAAATGTAGGGCTTTGTTAGACGGTGGCTCGCAGGTAAACATTATATCAGAGGAGTTAGAAACACGATTAAATTTGGATAAGAAGAAAATAAATATTCCGGTATCGGGCATCAATCAGATGTTAACAAATATTAGGTATCAAACACAAACGACTATTAAATCTTGCTACAACAACTTTAATGCAAATTTGTCATTTTTGATATTAAACGTTCGGTGCAAAAACTGTGTGTTCTACCCGTAGAAACATTTGATACCTCTTTACAAACCAAGAATGTGCTTTAAATCAAAGTGACAGTGTTGGGGGTTAAGTTGTAATTTAATTGTAAATGATAAGTAAAATTTGTTTGTATTTGGTTTAGTTATGTTGAAAGATAAAACTTCCAAGGCCGGCGGTATGGTTAATATTGAACATTAACAGAAATTTAAACAAGACGTGACAACGTCGCATTTTTATGATCGGACCTGGTCTTCTTCCCAAGATGCCCGTCGGCCAAGTGTTAATTTCGGTAGCTCCGTAAAAATTATAAAATATATAGAAATATACAGTCCATTTATTGTTTTATTTAGTAACAAAAGCATAGTTAAGCATTTCAAGTCAATAAGAGAAAACAAGGGTGTGTAAGCCCAACAGCTACAACACTATATTTGAATATAAATTGATATTTTTAGGAAGATAATATATATAAAATATAAAATTTTAAGTTTGTATCCGACCTTGACGTATGATAGTTTAATAAGTTTAAAACCAGGGGATAATTTAAATATGTTCCTTGTTTTGTAAGATATATCCAGAGAAAGAAACAGAGCATTCAAAATTTACTCGAAAGGTCCTTGGAAACAAAAGTTCAAACTGTATACGCTTTTTTAACAAACATGAAATTTGATTCATACAGCTAACATCTTATAGACGAGTTGCCAGCGTATGTGCAAATTTGTGTCATGCATTTGACAAAAAAAATAACTTCAAATATAGGCGCAAATTTCACTATTTCTGTCAAAAATTTGATTTTTGCCCATGAGTAATTCTTTAAATTTGGTTGAAAATAAGCAATATGAAAAATTATTTTAACATTCTACACCAAAGACTTCAATTGCAATTGATACTCCAAAATAGTTTGACTCCCCTATTTCTAAAACAACTGCAGTAACTTCATCGACCATACAGAAGAAAATTGATACGGAAACATGTGACCCCAAAATAGAATTGCCGGATTTGAGCGTGTTTGAAACCGAACCAGTGACAAAAACATTTCAGAATTTTACAACGAATAAATCAGCGTCCACTTCTTTAATTTCTTTGAATATCTCTAATATTGCTAAAACAGCTTTAACGACAGTCCAAAAAGAAGATAGTGCGCTTGATAGCACACCAGTTTTGTTTTCCGTAAACTTTTCCCAAACCAAACCATCAGCTACGGAAACGTTGGAGAATTTGACTCCGAATATATCAGTTTCTTTTTCGCTAAATTTATTTATTAATATTTCTGATGTTGGTAAACCACTTCCATTGATAACCCACAAAGAGTTTAATGGAGACGTGTAATAGCACACGATAATTCTTATCTGTTGACTTGTTCGAAACCAAACCATTTACAAAATCTTTGCGAAATTAAACCATGAATATATTCGCTTCGTCGTTACCTAATTGTTATATAATACTTTTCCCCTTACTATAGCACTTCAATTAGTAATTAAAAGAAATCCTAAGATATGAAAATGGGCTTTCGTCAAAGGAATCTGAAGATGCTTCTCTTGCCAATGTTAATACCTCTTCGGTTCATTGCAAACGCGATTTAAAAATGATATAACAGTTAATTTAAGAATAATTGTAAACACAATTTTATACACTTCCGTGGGAGACTGGTCAGCGGGTTAAAAGAGTAAAAATATAAATAACTTTGATAGAGTTACTTTGAGATTTGTACGCTACGATTTTGGGTCAGGACCCTTAAGGGAGATGATAGCTACTCATTAAAACCAAAGCAATTTCTTGCACTCCCGTGGGGACTGATCAGCGGGTTAAAAGGGTAAAAATTCAAATAATTTTGTAAGAGTTACTTTGAGATTTTTACTTATTAATTTTGAGTCAAAATCCTTAAGGGAGATGATAGCTACTCATTAAAATTAAAATAGTTTCTTGCACTCTCGTGGGTGGCTGGTCAGAGGGTTAAGAGTGTAAGGTACCCCTAAGTGAAATTTAAAAAAATTACGAACCATTTGTATTCCTATTTTGTAAAAGGAACTTATATACCAAGTTTAAGACCTCCACCAGTTTTTAGTTTCTAAGGCCGAAATTCCTATAAACACTTCAACCCCCTTAGGGGTTGATTTTCGAAGAATCCCTTCTTGGTGGATGCTTACGTTGTAAGGAGAATACATCCTTAGAACTTGAAGATTCTAGTATTAGGGGTTTAGGCTGAGCGTTGAAATACCAATCAGTCGGTCAGTGATCACTCAGTCAGTTAGAACAAAGTCGTTTATTATGGAAGATTCAGAATGTTAAAGATATGATCAGATTTAAAATAGTATTTTTTTAAAAAGGAACTGAAGTTACTTTTTTAATGTTCCACAAAACCCGCTTTAACAAATATAATATTCTTGGGGGCAATTAACTCTTGCCCAAATATTAAATTAGTGGTATATTATGTTAACTTTAAATATCTGAAAATATATGTAACCGATAGTTCCTTGCTGGATAGACACTTTTTGTTTATAAAGTTTTTATGTTAGATCTTTTGTTACGAAGTTACGTTAATTTAAAAAAAAAAAAAAAAAACGTGCCCAGCCAAATGTTCAGGTAATAACACAGATTTAGACAAGGACCATAGCAAATTCTTCCTCCTTTCGCCTAACTATTAGCTACTTATATTTTATTAAATTTTCTTTTGACAACCGAAAATTTTACGTTTTCGAGCCTTTTGTTTCAGCGTCTGATGAACTATTTAATCATTGTACGATTGGATTTGAATGAGCTGCTCTGCTATTCGCATTTTTCTTCACTTATAATCATAGGCGCCGGAACCGTGGGGGCTCAAGCCCCCAGAGCCATATTTCTTTGGGGGCGCAGCCCCTATAGCTTAGCCCCCACAGCACATTTACATAATAATGATACCAATAGCCAATAGCAATTCGTTTGCGAACGTGCGTTACTTGAGATTTGATAATTTAATTTTTTTCTATAAAATTTATCAGCAATTGTTGTTTTCTTTTTAAATTTAGCAGGTTATCATATTTAGAAAAAAAATATTGTCTCCTTGAATTAAATTCTGCCAGATCTGGCAACCCTGGTCTCTGGTCTGCCACTGCAGATCTGACATCACGGCTGCACAGCTTAGCGAGGTCAAGCATCGGCGCGGTAAAGTAGGGGATGTTTTGTGGCGGTGATTCATAGCGAGGTTTTGCAACGTGTGAAATCCCTAAATTACGAATTATTTTGTTTGTTGCATGTTAAATGTGTACGTTCTACAGCACAGTGTTTATGTGGAAGAAATAAAAAGTAGAGGTAGGTTAAAAAAAAAGTAGAAATGGCGCCGACAAATACGGAGCCAAGTAATACCGTTCCCGGCAAAAATTGTTTCGAGTGCTGCAAAACGCGCCAATGTGCCTATATGATATGTATAGTGTATGGAAAAACATTCCATAAATCGTGTGTGAGTAGAGATTTTACCACCAAGGTGAAAATAATTGACGATTCGAGGCTTACATGTTGCGGTGACGACATAACCTCGATCCAGGCAGACAAAATATGTAAACAAGAAGAAAAAATCAAGCACTTAAACGCCCTAAAGAAGCAGATGGAAGAAAACATGCTCTTGCTTCAAGAAAAAGTGGGAAAACCGGATGAAAAACTGGAACTTGAAGTAGATTACCTAAAAAAAATTGTGGCCAAGACGGCGGAAAAAAACCAAATTCTACAGGAAAATAATCATCTATTGCTTCAGAGACTTCAATTAATAGAACAAAAAAAACCGCTTTCTCGCCCCGGAAGCCTAATTGGGGAAATTCAGCCGGATAATTCCCAAAACGGAGGGAAACATTCCAAAAAGGTACCGAAAACCGTCGATGTCGATTTACCGCGCAATCAACCGTCAACGTCAGTAGAGCACCGTGAAATTGGCCGCAATAGTCAGGCACAATCCTCGGTAGCAACAACAGCGACCGGTTCAGACATTGACGAATCCGACTCTAGGTGCAGTCGGATCAACGATCTCGACGCAGATGGTTTTGAAATTCCCAGAAGAACAAGACGCCATAGGTCAAAACTACCAATAATTGTAGAAAACAAAAGGGATGAAGTATTTAATAACGACCACAATAGTTATCGCAATAATGAAGGCGATCGAAATAAAAGATTGCGTAAAGGAAATCCTCAAATTGGCACACGAGTCGACAATGAGACTGAATTTGGAATGGCTTCGGCAGCAAGGCAGGACAGCAGAATCTGGATATTTCTTTCGAAGGTCAAGGACTCCATCACCGAAGATATTGTCCGAAATTATGTCGCTAAACACACAAACTGCTCTCTGGAAGAGGTGGAAGTTAAACTCTGCCGTCCAAAACAACCAAAAACGAACAAGCTAAAATTTATGGTGGGGGTCAAGCCCGAACTTAAAGACCAGGTTTACGATGGCTCATTTTGGCCAAAAGGTATTGGCTTCGAGAGATTTAACTTTTCCATGGGAAGAAATTTTTTAGACAGGAACAAGGGTCAGACAGAGAACCAATAGAACCTAATCGGACATCCAACATAAAATCTCACCGAAGAAAAAACTTAACGGAACACTCGGTCTTTCATATTAACATTAGAAGTATGAACACCAAAATTCTAGAGCTAGAAGTACTTCTGGATGATGTATCCCCGGACATCTTTTGTGTGACCGAACATTGGTATCAAGAAGATAATATAACATCAGTTCACTTAGAGAAGTATACTTTGCAAAGTTACTACTAAAGGTCCACGTCACGAGGAGGAGGCACTGCCATTTACAGCAGACGCGGGCTAGGATTCACATGTCCTGACACTGGTGTACTCCCCATGGAAAAACACTTTGAATTCTGTGTTGCACAATGTAATTTCAAAAGTACAATATTTAATTTTATATGTATCTATTGGTCGCCAACAGGCAATGTTGATGTATTCTTGAATAGTATTCAGATTTTGTTGAACAAATTGTTTTCGAGGGATAGTATCATTGTGATTTGTGGAGATTTTAACTTCAATTTTGATGGTTCTGATAATACCGCAAATCATGTCTCGCAAATTTTTTCTAGCTATGGCTTGGAAGCCCGAATTGAGGGAATCACTAGGCAGGGCCCTGTTTCTGGAAGCCGTATTGACAATGTTTTTTCTAATTTTTGCGCAAATCGGTCAACTTGTAAAGTTCATGTCACTGATATCTCTGACCACTATGGTCAAATTTTCAAATTCAACTCCACTACTGAAGTTGATAGGGTAAGTTATACTAGAAAGCGTTTTTTTACAGACCATAATATAATGAATTTTGTTAATTATTTGGCCAACGAATCATGGCTGGAGGTTCTCGACTCGGTCGGAGTGGATGACAAGTATTCTACTTTCTCACGGATACTTCACTATTACTTCGACTTGGCGTTCCCACTCTGCGCGTGTAAACTAACGAAAAAATCGAACCATTGGGTCAATAATGAAATTAAAAACTTCTAATTATATAAAAGATTTATACGTTTGGTATAAGAGAACCAACTCTCAAGTAATTTATGAGCACTACAAAAGCGAAAGGAAGCAGTATCGTCAGTATATATCTAACTACAAAAAATCGATAAATGATAACCGGATCCTGAATTCCAAAAACAAAGCCAAATCTTCATGGGCTTTGTTAAACCAACACTCTAACAAAAAAAGCTCGCCGTCCCCAACATCACTAAAAACAACCACTGGTCAAATTATTGACGACCCAATTGTAATTGCACAGACTTTCCTTGAACAGTTCACTCTTCCTGTAACATCACAGCAGAATAGTGCTCCAAAAGATAAAATATGTCATGATACAATTTTTGATACGGATTTTCTGATAACTAAGTTATCTTAGAACCATACGTTTGTTCGTGAGTGAATTCTGATACGAATTACGCCACATAACGCCTTAAAACCATGATTACTAAGTGCAATACCTGTGATAAAAACATCAATCGCAATCACCCAGGTGTACAGTGCAGTGGTTTTTGTCGATCTTTTTATCATACCAATAAGGTATGCTGCGAATTGGGTCGGGACCAAGCAGAGGCATTTCGGACCATGACCGGTGCGAAGTGGAGGTGTGAGTCATGCCGTGATAATGCCGATACCGGCCGGAATGATCCGTCCATTCGTCGCCGCAGCTCATTGATTCCGAACGCTGACGATTTCATTGCAGACGCGTCTTCTAATATGCCAAGTATACAAGTCGAACTGAAACTTCTTCGGGAATCTGTTACCTTTTGTAGCGATAGAGTGTCGGACTTTGAAGCCACTCTAAAGAAGCTTACGGATTATATAAAGTTAACAAAAAAACTAAAATCCGAAAACGAAAAGTTAAAGAATGAACTATTTAACCTAAACAATAAGGTAAATAACATGGATCAAATGGCCAGAGCAAATAATATCGAGATTTCGGGTGTTCCTGAATTGCCCAATGAAAATCTTATCAAAGTTGCACAAAATATAGGAAGTTTTATTGGATATAAAATCGATGATGTCATGGTCGATTTTGTTCACCGAGTACCAACACGCAATGGCGATAAAAGACCAAAAAACATCATACTAAAGTTAGCACCGAAACGTTATAAGGATGACATACTTGCTGCAGCCAAGATCAAGGTGCGTGAACATCCAAAAAAGAGTTTATTTCTACCGAGCGCTTCTGCGCCCATATATCTAAACGAACACCTACCACCTCAAAACAAAACTCTTTTTAAAGAAACACGTATTGCTGCTAAGCAAAAAGGTTATAAATTTGCTTGGGTTCGCAATGGCAGTATTTTTGTACGCAAAAATGACCAGTCTAGGATCATTCATATCACTACTATTGAAACCGTTAATAACTTGGCCTAAGCGTATCTCATCATTGACTACATTAAGTTATACATTCATTTTCTCTAATGGAGACAAATTTAAGTGCTATATATCAAAACACACGAGGATTAAGAACTAAATTAATAGATTTTAAAACCAATATCTATGCGGGCGATTTTGACGTCGTTTTTGTTACTGAATCTTGGCTTAACGGTGATGTTCTTGATAAGGAGGTTGTTGACATACATTATGACATTTTTCGAAGAGACCGAGACACATCGGCATCTCTAAAAACGGATGGCGGGGGTGTTTTTATTGCTGTCCGCAGGGGAATAGAAGCTTCGAGAATCACCGAATTCCAAAGCGATGCAGAGGATGTGTGGGTGAAGCTACGACTTAAGAACCTGATGTGTTACCTGTGTTGTGTCTATCTACCTCCAAACGATGACAATGCGTTCTTTGGCTTTTTGTCCAGGTTGAACTGGATCAGCCAGCAGGTAAATGAAGATAAAATTCTTATTTGCGGAGATTTTAACTGTCCATCTCTTAACTGGGTTTATGAAAACAATAATAATTTTTTAACAAGCCTCAGTTCCGATCATAAATCAGCACTATTGGTTGATATGTTGTCTTTCTGCGGGCTGGTCCAGCTGAACTATTTAAGAAACGACAGGGGGAATACACTTGATTTATTGTTGTGTAATGATAGTACCTTGATTAGTTCTCTGGCTCACTGTTCCTCTCCATTGGTCGCGGAAGATGTTTATCATCCTAGTGTCGAGTTTGAAATATCACACACCCTACTGGAAATGGTTAGCACCCCCAGCTACAAATTTCTTAATTTTCGTAAGGCTAACTATAATGCAATAAATAACAATCTTTCGGAAATATCTTGGGAAAATGCTTTCCGAAATAATACCTTAGATAATAATATCACATACTTAAGTAACAGGTTAAACTCTGAAATTTCAAAAAATGTTCCATGCGGATATCGAAACACTAGATATCCAGTCTATTTCTCTTGTGCAACTATTAAAGTTATAAAAGAAAAAAATAAATTTCATAAAAAATGGAGAGTTTACGGTAATCTACAAGATTTTAATACCTTTAAATTATTAAGAAATCGTTCCAAACGTCTTATTAAACAAGACCATTTCAATTATATAAATCATATTGAAGAAGAAATACCCTATAACAGTAGGAAATTCTGGCACTTTGTCGGGGCAAAAAATCATAATAACTTACCTTCTTCAATGTCATTTAATAACAATGTTGTTGACAACACCGAGGATATTTGTAATCTGTTCGCAGAATATTTTAAAAGTGTCTATGAGCCGAAGTCGAATAACAACTATGCTAAAAATTACACAGATGGCGATGCCCTTTTCTCTCACCTTCATTTTGATGTCTTAGGAATTAAAAAAATCTTAATAAATCTAAATACTAAGAAGGGCGCTGGTGCGGATGACATTCCAGCATTATTTGTCGCCAAATGTGCTTTGAGTCTAGCGCTCCCTCTCACCCTGATATTCAACCAATCATTAAGAGTGGGGTTGTTTCCCAAATCATGGAAAAAATCCCTAATTATACCAGTTTTTAAATCTGGCAATAAAAGTGATATTAGTAACTATCGACCAATATCTAAACTGTGCATTTTTGCTAAAGTTTTTGAAGAGGCAATTTATGAACACCTCTTTTTTTTATTAAAGAATAAAATTAGTATCCATCAACATGGATTTTTTCGTAATAGGTCGATAGAGTCAAATCTTATTTGTTACTCGGAATTTTTAACTCGTAGTATGGATAATAGAATTCAGGTTGACTCCATCTACACCGACTTCAGTAAGGCTTTTGATAAAATTGACCACCTTTTACTTCTAAGAAAGTTATCTGAGGTTGGTGTGGGTGGTGTGATTCTGGACTGGTTTGACTCCTATTTAACTGACAGAGAGCAGCTTGTTTCAGTGGCTGGCTGCAGGTCAAATAACTTTATATCTACCTCAGGTGTACCTCAAGGTAGCCACCTGGGGCCGTTACTATTTACCTTGTACATAAATGATATACAGACATGCTTTCATCATTGCAAATTTCTATTCTATGCAGATGACCTCAAATTATACAGAGAAATATCTGAAGTAAGCGATTGCAAGAAATTGCAAGCAGACTTGGACAGGTTTCACATTTATTGCAATGAAAATCATTTATTTCTTAATCTAAAAAAATGCGTTACTATTACGTTTTCCCGCAACCATAATAAAATGGTCTACAACTACAACCTTGGTGGGCATTATTTAAAACGAGTGAGTCAAGTTAGAGATCTGGGAGTTCTTTTTGATGACAAGTTGTTGTTCGACATTCATATACAAAACACTGTCAGAAGTGCGTTCCGGATGCTCGGATTTGTAAATAGACAAGGCAAACACTTTAGGCATAATAAAACATTAATATCTCTTTATTACGCATACGTCTTTAGTCGTCTTAATTTCGCTTCTTCTGTTTGGAACCCACAATATGTTGTTTATAAGTCGCGTATAGAATCTGTCCAAGATAAATTTTTAAAATGTTTAGCATTTAGAAAGGGGGATGCTCACTCATTCGCTAATTACAGGCCTGTGTCACTGCTTCCGGCGGTGTCGAAGGTATTTGAGAGATCAATCTACACCAGACTTATGAGCTTCATCCAGAGGCACAAACTTTTGGTGGATTTTCAATTTGGTTTCCGGCCTACATGCTCCACAGAATTAGCCATCTACAGAACAATTGAATTTATTGTTGATAATATCGATAAAAACCACAAGGTCCCTGGGATGTTTTTTGATCTCTCAAAGGCCTTCGACACTATTAACCATGAGATGATGATGCAGAGGCTCGAGAGATACGGTTTTTGAGGTGCCTGTGCAGCACTAATAAGATCTTACCTGTCAGAGAGGGAACAGCTGGTGTGTATTTCGGACAGGGGGCAGCAGTTCTTCTCCGAGTCCCGTCAAATTGAGCAAGGAGTTCCCCAAGGCTCGATCTTAGGGCCTATTCTATTTCTCCTCTACGTAAATAGCCTCAGTGACGGGATCTCTGCTGAGGTGATCTGCCAATACGCTGATGATACAACAATTCTGCTTTCCAGGCCCACACTCCCTCAGCTTGCGAGTGACAGTTCTGATGCGGCAGAGGAAATGAGACATTGGTGTGAAGAGAACAGCCTTAAATTGAATGCTGACAAAACGGGCCTCTTAATTTTCAGCAAGTTCAATAACGCGGATGAAGCCCTACATGAATGGGAAATCAATTGTAGAGTCTACCGATATTAAGTTTTTAGGTGTTCACCTTGATCGTTACTTGAGATGGGAGAAACAGGTTGTCACGTTGGAGTCCAGAATAAATAGCCTCTGTGGTCTGTTGAGGAGATTGAAAGACCAACTGTTTATTCACACAATACGACTTTTCTATTTTGCGAACATCCAATCAATCATAACCTATAGTATTCTCTTCTGGGGCTCTTCAAGGTGTGCTCAGAACATATTTAAGGCCCAAAAGAGAGTTATTCGATGCATCTATGGACTTCATCCAATGACATCATGCAAACCCTACTTCTCAAAGTTAGGAGTTCTCACCGTACCCTCACTTTACTTCCTCTCACTGGTGAACTTTGTAAAAAGAAATCATGAACTCTTTAAAACGAATCACTCCAATCAGTTCAATATGTCAATGCTAACCAGAAACAGGGACGCCCTCAGTATTCCTTCTCACAATTCAACTTATTTCGAAAATGGCCCAAAGTATAGAGCCATTAAGGCATACAACATGCTACCACATGACTTGAGGCAAATACAGAGCCTGCACAGCTTTAATAAAGCAGTCAAATCGTTTCTGTCAGAAAAATGATTTTACTGTTTTAAATTTAATTGTTAATAACTATATAGTTTTTATACGTTCATTAGTCTATTAGTATTGTTTGGTCATTTACTCTTTACACTCCATGTTTTATTTATATTTATTTTTAATTTGGCTTTGGATAATGTAAAAATTCAAAGCATCTCCACTATAGCCCTAAGTTATAATTTAGTCTAGCTACCCCTGGTGGCAACTTTTTTGCTGACTTTGCTTTGTCATATTGTATATGATTTTGATGGCAAATAAAGAATATTAAAAAAAAAAAAATTATTGTAATAAATTCGGTTTTGATATTATTATATACATACCTATTCCCTACTAATAGGTAGAGTTCGGAACTAATAGAGACTCTTGTGACGTCTTTACGCTATGTCGACATACGCTACACGTTTACATTGCACAAGCTCTGTACATAACATGGGCGCAAAACTTTATCAAAACACTGTATATCAAATAATACGCAAATGCAGAATATTAAGATTTTAAGTTGACTACTTTTTAAAGAAAAATAAACACGGGGTAATGATACTTAGCTGCAACTTTACGTGCTACCCATGGTCTCTCAAACAGCTAACGTGGATACTGCTACACAGCTAGTCTCCAAGAATTCAAATGGTACATAGCAACTGGCACGTCCCGCGTCCAGGCATTCCCAACAAAATAAACTAGTACTCCAGTTTGTACTCGGACTTTTAGCCCCTACCCAAAAACCCTAAAATCGAATTTTAGATATACAACATGAAAGAGAAATCTTTCGTAACACCCATCGAGGGTAATTCAGATACTAAAGTTTAAACCTACCTCAAATAACTAACGAGGGTTCCCAATTTACCAGATGGCGTCTATGACCGCTGTTGAAGCTCATTAAAGCATTTTAAATCGGCATTCTGCCCAAAGGAATAGGCAAATTACAAAGCCATACCCTTTTTAATGCATTTGTGTATGCTTTAACGGCACTACATTAGCCTGCACGGCCCAAAAAAACGAAACTTGGGGAGCTATTTCCACAAACGTGCTTTATCTTTCAGTGTCCATAGTCGAAAGGGACGATTATTATTTTTCTCCAACGTACATAGATACCAAAACAAAACAATGACAAGAATTAGTCACCCTATCTATGGAAACTAACATCTCTTAAATATCATAGAAAACTAATGGCGACCGAAGTCAAACCATGCGACCAAGCAAAAATTAACCAGAAGTCGCTGTGAAAACGCACAGAAACTGTCAGTCTGACACTGACCTATTATCGATTTTCTTAAAACACAGCTGATTTACAACATTCAAGACATTTAACTTATTTAACCTACATCTCAAATAGAAGAAGTTATAAATTACCAAATACCAATTAACTAAAAGAAAGATTTGAAATCAAACCTATCTGCAAGTAGTATTAAACGATGAACAGAAGAAATCAATCCACTTGGCTATGTCTTACAAGATACAAAACATTCCTGGAATATAAACATCAACAAAGGTTTGAAACTAAACATAATGAAAATTTTGGCTATTACAGGTTACTTAATTAGTAATTAATGTTTAAGGTGAGTCTACATATATATTTTAACAATTTAAAACCGAAAACTTAACACAGATAATCAAAGATAATGAAACTTATAAAATTCATTCTGATGGTATCGACCTTAACTTGGTGAAGATCCATAATAAAAATTATGTAAGAAAAACACTATTGTTTTATGATTTTTACTATATTTTGTCAACATAACAGGTGTTTCACCGTCACAGCGGCTTCATCAGATGTGAGGTATACAAACAAAAATCTTAATTTATAGGGTCTTAATTACAAGTAACAATGGGAAATACCAGTAATAATATTTAGGTCTTAAATTATTTAACAAAGAGTTGTAAATGTATATTTTATGGTAACATTAAGTTTAACAAAGGAGAGGTGCATAAATCTAGTTTATCATTTAGTAAATTAGGGGAATTTTTCATTTTGTTAATCTCCAACGATTCCAATAAATTCAATTTTAACCCTTTTTGTTCGACATGTAAAATATTATAATTATTATTAAAATTGTGATTTTCTAATTTCAAGTGATCTGAGTATGTAGAATGTTTATTCTGTTTCGTAAACGAATCTTGATGATATTTTATTCTTGTACGAAATGAACGACCTGTTTGGCCTTTATAAGATTTTGTACATGAGGCGCAATTTAATTTGTAAACTCCACTTTTTTGATCTTTCATAGTTTTGTCCTTATTGTTTTTGATGATTTTGCCTAAATTATTGTTAGTTTTGTAAGCTGTTTTTATTCCCTGTTTGTTAAGAAAAGATTTTATGTTTTCACTAGCCTTGCCTATAAAGGTTAAAGTTTTATAATTATTAAAATTATCCACTTACTGGAAATTTGCCTAAGTCAAAACTATTTTCAATTTAATAACACGATCTATACCGCAAAAGAAGGTTTAATTATGGGAAATCCACTCAGCCCCATCTTAGCTGAAATTTTTATGAATAATCTAGAAAACATAATTCATACTCATCACCTGTCTAAATATTGTCAATTTTGGTACAGATATGTTGATGACATCATTGTATCCTTTTCCGGCACTAACAGACATCTTACGACCTTTTTCGATTATATTAACTCTATAAATCCAAAAATTAAATTTACCTTAGAATCTGAAATTAATAATTCTATTAATTTTTTGGATTTAACTATTAATAGAATCAGTAATAAACTAGATTTTTCCATATACCATAAACCTTCCCATACGGATCAAACAATTAACTACAAGTCACATCACCCTATTCAGCATAAATTAGCAGCCTATAATAGTATGGTCCATCGCTTAATTAATGTCCCCATGTCAAAAGAAAATTTCGTTAAAAAATTTAATTTAATAAAGCAAATAGCTATCAATAATGGTTACAACCAAAAAATGATAGACGATATTCCAAATTTACACATAAATTGGCTATTAAAGAAATTTTTCCCATAACAAAAGAAAAATGTAATTATAAAACTTTAACCTTTATAGGCAAGGCTAGTGAAAACATAAAATCTTTTCTTAACAAGCAGGGAATAAAAACAGCTTACAAAACTAACAATAATTTAGGCAAAATCATCAAAAACAATAAGGACAAAACTATGAAAGATCAAAAAAGTGGAGTTTACAAATTAAATTGCGGCTCATGTACAAAATCTTATATAGGCCAAACAGGTCGTTTATTTCGTACAAGAATAAAAGATCATCAAGATTCGTTTACGAAACAGAATAAACATTCTACATACGCAGATCACTTGAAATTAGAAAATCACAATTTTAATAATAATTATAATATTTTACATGTCGAACAAAAAGGGTTAAAATTGAATTTATTGGAATCGTTGGAGATTAACAAAATGAAAAATTCCCCTAATTTACTAAATGATAAACTAGATTTATGCACCTCTCCTTTGTTAAACTTAATGTTACCATAAAATATACATTCACAACTCTTTGTTAAATAATTTAAGACCTAAATATTAGTACTGGTATTTCCCATTGTTACTTGTAATTAAGACCCTATAAATTAAGATTTTTGTTTGTATACCTCACATCTGATGAAGCCGCTGTGACGGTGAAACACGTGTCATGTTGACAAAATATAGTGAAAAACTGTAACAGTCATCCCCTTTCTCAAAGGAAAAAAATTAGGAAGTATTTTTTTTTTTAATATAAAAGCACACATCAACCCTGTAATTATCTATTCAAATTAGTTGTCATCTGGACCATAATAAGGTTTTAAATCTTGTACATGCCAATTTCCCTTGGACTTTCCATTCATATCCTCTAATTCATATACAGGGTGACGCGGATCTAAATGAACATACTTCAACACAAGACAAAGAATACCTTGGGGGTTCTTAATCACCCATCTTTGATAGTTCAATTGTCGATAGTTAATAAGATACAGGGTCTTTTATGAACTTCAGCAATTTTTTGTTCTTGTCATATTTTTTAATGCACTCCGTATAAAATTTTCATATTGGGTCAACATCTGTAACCTATCTGTCGCTTAAAATTGCAGTATCAGAAAATTTTAAATTCCAGGCCCGTATTAAAAAAAGTTGACATTTTCAATTTTTACATTTTTAACACCCTGTAGATCAATTTTTTCAAAATATTATTTTTTTATTGGAAAGAGCATAAAGAATTGACCCTAACGGCATAATTTTCAAAGTTCCCGCACCCATCACTTGATTAGAATAAATGGTTGTTTTGTAAAAAATTTCAAAATGGTGCATATTTGGAAATTAGAAATTAAGAAAATAACAATAAAAAAGCAAAAACTGCTTCCGAAGTAAAAAAATAAATGTACTAAACGTTTAATAGTTTTAACGAGACTAAATTTTAGGGAACAACACAACAACAAATAACAAAGTAATAATAATAATAACAAAACTGCAAGTTAAAATCGACTGCTTAAAATCTAATACATAGAAAAAGTTTTAGCAAGAATTAATTTTAAGAGCACTTTAGCAGAACACTGTTATTTAAGAAGCTGTTCAAAATGCCCTCCATTGGCTTGTTCACATCTTCGTCTTCTGATGTTTAAATTTGACATTGCTTTTCTAATTGCGTCTGGGTTATTTTTTATTTCCTGAAAAGCATTAATAATTCGTTGCAAAAGCTGCTCCCGCGTGTTGATTTCTTCTGAATAAACCAAATTTTCATATTCCCCCAGAAAAAAAAATCCAAAGGATTAAAGTCCGGCGACCTGGCTGGCCATAAATGGGGCCCTCCACGGCCTATCCATCTGTTAGGAAACGTAATATTTAAAAATTCAGATACAACCCTTGCAAAATGTGGTGGGGCCCCATCATGTTGAAAAAAGAGCCCTCTCACGTTAGCATTTTCATTCTGCATAAGTCCTGGCAAAATGTTTTGTAAAAAATTTAAATATTGATTTCCATCTAATCTTTCAGCAAAAAAGTGCGGCCCAATTAATTTATTATTTATTATACCTGCCCAAACGTTTATGGAAAATTTGTGCTGCGAATGCGATTGTCTGATGGCATGTGGATTTTCTAACGACCATACATGGGAATTCCTTGAATTATTTACACCATCTCTGGTAAATTGTGCTTCATCGGTCCAGAGGATTCGATAAAGACTCCTTTGGTGTCTACTGAGCCAATGGCAAAAGAGTAACCGGTTTGCATAATCGCCAGGTTCCAATCTTTGAACTTCTTGAACATGAAACGGATGCAAGCCTTCCTTTTGCAGTGTTACATTAACTCTTTTTTGCGGGATTCCTAGACGTGTCGCAATTTTTCGAGTAAATGTTTTGGGATTATCTTCAACAAGATTTAAGATATCTTCTTCCTCCTGAACTGGATGTCGTATTGGTTGATCAATATTATTGTCGGTGGGAAAATGTCCATGTTCTCCAGCAAATAAAAATACATTTGCAAATGTTTTGTGATATGGACATCTTCTACCCGGAAATCGCCTACGATATTCCCGAACAGCAGCTCTTCCATTACCGTTACAAAAACCGTATACAAAAATAATGTCGGCATATTCGGCATTTGAGAATTGGTAAGGCATCTTCAACAGAAAATTGCAATAATTGTTAACCGAATACTAACAAAGGTCAGACAACTGTCACATATCTGATAGTGACTTGAATTGTTGCTATGGAACAGTAACTCGATAGTCTTTGGTTTGTTTTTAAATGAGGCAAAGCCTACTTTACAAAGTTTGAAATTTCTGACTGTAATTTACGATTTTTTGTCGATGTCTAAAAAGCAATCATTATCTTGCAGTTTTGTTATTATTATTATTACTTTGTTATTTGTTGTTGTGTTGTTCCCTAAAATTTAGTCTCGTTAAAACTATTAAACGTTTAGTACATTTATTTTTTTACTTCGGAAGCAGTTTTTGCTTTTTTATTGTTATTTTCTTAATTTCTAATTTCCAAATATGCACCATTTTGAAATTTTTTACAAAACAACCATTTATTCTAATCAAGTGATGGGTGCGGGAACTTTGAAAATTATGCCGTTAGGGTCAATTCTTTATGCTCTTTCCAATAAAAAAATAATATTTTGAAAAAATTGATCTACAGGGTGTTAAAAATGTAAAAATTGAAAATGTCAACTTTTTTTAATACGGGCCTGGAATTTAAAATTTTCTGATACTGCAATTTTAAGCGACAGATAGGTTACAGATGTTGACCCAATATGAAAATTTTATACGGAGTGCATTAAAAAATATGACAAGAACAAAAAATTGCTGAAGTTCATAAAAGACCCTGTATCTTATTAACTATCGACAATTGAACTATCAAAGATGGGTGATTAAGAACCCCCAAGGTATTCTTTGTCTTGTGTTGAAGTATGTTCATTTAGATCCGCGTCACCCTGTATACAATATCCAATCTTTTTAATTATTTTAAAAGGTCCTTCAAATTTTCCAGCAAGCTTAGACGAAAAATAGTTCCCAGCGTCCGATAATGCAAATCGTCTCTTCCAGACTAAATCTTCTACCAGAAAATGAACATCGCGACGCCTAAGATTATACTGGTTTTTTGACCTTACGTGAGCTTGTTGTAATTTTTTATTAACAAATTCCCTTAATTTGGCTAAAGCTTCTACTCTTTTAACCAAACTATTATGTTGAACTGATTCATTATCAATTGAATCCTGAATATCTCCTGTCCTATTATATTCACTACCGTGAAGTAACATATCTTTACCAAAATTAATAAAATATGGTGTGCGTCCTGTCACTTCGTGAACAGCAGTATTTACCGCACAAGCTAGCGCAGCTAAATTCTAATCCCAAATTCTCTGATTATCATAAATGAACGCTGATAGCATTGTTTTTAACACCCTATTCACCCTCTCAGTAACATTTGGCGATGGATGATAATTTGGATTATACATATTCCTCACTCCATATTTTTGGGCTAATCCCTGACATTCTTTACTTTTAAACTGTACCCCATTATCTGTACGAATTACTTTTGGAATACCATGAATCAAAAATATCCTTTCCTCTAACAAATTTACTATTGTTTTTGCGTCAGCTCTCCTAATTGGAAAAAAATAATTAAATTTACTAAAAACATCGGTTACTACAAGAATATACATATTTCCACGTTTACTTTTAGGTAATGGTCCAAACAAATCCATACTGATAACTTGTCAACAATTATCTGGAATTAAATTATCCCTCATTTTACCCGCTGGTAACTTCTGTTCTGGTTTCACTCTCTGACATACAACACAATGTTTTATAAATTTAGCAATATTCGCTCTCATACATGGCCAATAATATAAACGACTGATTTTCAAAAAGGTCTTATGTACAGGGTCTGCCAACGAGGACTGAACAGGGGCTCATTTTTGAGCTTCCTTGTATTTAAAGAAAAATCCAAAATAGCCAATCGATGTACTTTTTCCTGCAGAATCCAAAAATTTATTTGAACCAGAAACAAAAGAGTTACGCTATGGATAAGGTGTTTTTTAAATGGAACATAGCTTTTTTTATACGATTTTTGGAACGAGTGATTTTTTTTTGTCCGTTCTGATTAAAATATTTAATATTGTGACAGCTATTTTTATTAAATTTTAATGTTTTATCCAGTATAATTTAACTTTAACCTGTTTGAAACATACACTAGGTAATAAAGGTATAATCACCTTTGAATCCTTCAAAGTCAAAAAATTTGACAAATTTACTATAATATTGCCGAAATGAAATATTCATTAGATGAGAGATTGCAGATTGTTATCTTGTTCTACAAATGCCAAGAAAATGCAAGAGAAGCAAGGAGAAGATTTATTGCAAATTTTCACAGAAATATATCCGTCAATACTATTCTAAGGATAAAGAACCTATTTGAGGAAAATAAAACATTACATGACAGAAAAAGAAATCCAGAAGGGAATAGAAATCGAGACCGTGCCATTGTGAATTATTTTCGACTGAATCCAACCAAATCAATTTCGGACGCAGTTCGGGACGTTCAATGCGGCGGCGGTGTAAGACGCAGAAGAGTTACCCGAGGAACTGTTCACAGGACTTTAAGAAATCATAAATTTAAGTCTTATCATATCCTTCCACTTCAACATCTAACACCGGCACAAAAAGAACTTCGCTTCCAATTTGTTTCCCAAATTGTGATTCGGAAAGAAAACGAAGACCCTAATTTATTCAGAAATATCTTATGGACTGACGAAGCCACATTCACAACATCGGGGGTTTTCAATAGACATAATAATCATCACTGGGCCGTTGGAAATCCAAGAAAATTTCAGACAATTAAATTTCAAGGAAGGACTTCAATCCATGTTTGGTGTGGCATAAAAAATAATAGAATTTTGGGACCAATATTTTTTAACGGGACTTTAAATGGACAGAGATACTACGAGTTCTTAGAAATTGAGAACTTTTTGGAAGATTTACCATTGGAAGAATATCAAAGTTTAATTTGGCAACATGATGGGGCCCCTCCGCATGCCGTGCGTGAGGTTACTCAATATTTAAACGGACGCCATGAAGAATGGATTGGTAGAAATGGAACCTATGCTTGGCCACCCAATAGTCCCGATTTGTCAATATTAGACACATTTCTTTGGGGCCATTTAAAGAACGTGGTATACAAGCAGCGAAACCACGATATTGAAGAGATCATGCAGAAAATTGTGAATGAAATAAATCGCCCTAACCAGGAAAATCACAGTATAACAGCAAGTTTGGAAAGGCTACAAAGAGGTTATCGCACATGTTTCGAGAACAACGGAGGTCACATTGAACAATTAAATTATTAATGTTTTTTTTTTTAATTAGTATAGAGTTGGATTTCTTTTTCTGTCATGTAATGTTTTATTTTCCTCAAATAGGTTCGTTATCCTTAGAATAGTATTGACGGATATATTTCTGTGAAAATTTGCAATAACTCTTCTCCTTGCTTCTCTTGCATTTTCTTGGCATTTGTAGAACAAGATAACAATCTGCAATCTCTCATCTAATGAATATTTCATTTCGGCAATATTATAGTCAATTTGTCAAATTTTTTGACTTTGAAGGATTCAAAGGTGATTATACCTTTATTACCTAGTGTATGTTTCAAACAGGTTGAAGTTAAATTATACTGGATAAAACATTAAAATTTAATAAAAATAGCTGTCACAATATTAAATATTTTAATCAGAACGGACAAAAAAAAAATCACTCGTTCCAAAATCGTATAAAAAAAGCTATGTTCCATTTAAAAAACACCTTATCCATAGCGTAACTCTTTTGTTTCTGGTTCAAATACATTTTTGGTTTCATTTTTGAATTCTGCAGGAAAAAGTACATCGATTGGCTATTTTGGATTTTTCTTTAATTACAAGGAAGCTCAAAAATGAGCCCCTGTTCAGTCCTCGTTGTCATTCGACTGGGAAAAAAAAGCACGGATTCGCGCGAATCCGAAGTTACACCTGATGCAAGACTAGCAAGACTAACAGCAATAGCTTCGACTTCTCATACCCATACTGTCACTGACACGACTGAGACGGATCAATCAGGTGAATCTAAAAAATGTGGTCGTTCGTATTAATTAAAGTGGAAAGAAACCTTTAAGTGGTTACTTTACAAAGAACATGTTGCAAAGGCATTCTGTAATATTGCCATATTGGCCAAAGATAGTAAACTGTCATTTGAAGCATTTGTAAAAGTAGGATTTAACAACTGGAAAAAAGCCATTGAGAGATTTAAGTTCCACGAACACTCCGAGATGCATCGCCTTGCTTGTTATGCATTATCAGCAGCTGAGAAAGAAACCAATGTAATGACGGCGCTATCCAGGTCAAAGCTTGTTGAATTGAAGACAGCAAGAACTGCTTTACTAAAAATTACTAGTTCCGTAAAATTTCTGGCATTTCAAGGAATTGCATTACGTGGTCATACTGAAAAAAACTCAAACTTCGTACAAATTTTACGCTTACGAGCTGAAGACTCGGCAGAGCTTAAAACCTGGTTCAGTCGGACTCAGCATAAGTGGATATCGCATGATATCATTAATGAACTGCTACAGATTTTGGCTGACAATATACGCGGTAAAGTACTTAACAAAATTAAAAATAGAAATTTTGCTATTATCGCGGATGAGACTACTGACTTGTCTAAGAAAGAGCAATTGTCAATTTGTTTTAGAGTCAAGGGCGATGATTTTGAAATTCAGGAATACTTCTTAGGATTATATGAAACTCCATTCACAAATGCAGAAACACTCTACAAAGTAGTGAGAGACGTGCTTTTGAGATGCGAACTTGGTATTAAATTATTAAGGGGTCAGTGCTACGATGGCGCAGCCAATGTGAGTGGCGCTCTTACAGGGCTCCAAAAAAGAGTTTTAAACGATGAACCACGGGCTATATATGTTCATTGTATGGCCCATTCTTTAAATTTGGTTGTTTAAGACGCTTTCAACGGTATACCAAAAGTAAGGGACTTTTTATCATGTGCGAAGGATATGTTAAACTATATAAGAGATTCGGCAAAGCGGCTAGAAATTTTTAAAAACATTAAGACTAATACCGAAGACGCTGGGTCAACATCTTTAAGACCTTTTTGTCCCACAAGATGGTGTCTTAGAGTTGTATTCTTAAAATCTCTCCTCGAGAACTATAAAGAAATTACACAATTTATGGAAAAGCAGAATCAAGAAAAGTCTGAAGCTGGAGCAAGAGCAAGTAGTTTTTTGGATAAATTAGGATCCTTTCGTTTTTTCTTCCTACTCAAAATTATGATAAATATTTTTGATCAAATTGAGGTGCTAAATTCTAACTCACAGAGAGTAAATAATAATGTAGCAGAGGTTATTAAGAAGACTAATAGTCTTATAAGAATTCTCGAAGAACGGCGCGACAATTTTGAGATGGTGTGGAAATCTATATCCGATGAAAAAGATATATATTATGTTGACGAACCGTGCCTGCCTAGAAAAAGGAAAGTTCCTTTGAAATTGGGGGGTTCTACAAATCAATATTTTACAAATACACCGAAAGACTTGTACAAACCTTTGTTTCTTGAAATTATTGACACCTGCATCCAAAGCCTTCAGATCCGTTTTAAATCAGAAACCTTAAGTAGAGTAATTGAATTAGAAAGTTTCTTATTGAAAAAAGATGTCGATGTCACAACATAATTAAACAATATTATCCAGAAGATTTTGATGTTGATAGGTTGAAATTACATAAAAGTATGTTCTTTGATCTCACAAAAGATCAGAATTTTAATTCTGTATCCCAAATTGTAATATACTTAAAAGATAATAATTACCTTACGGACTTTATTTCAGAATATTCTAAAGCTTTAAAATTATGTCTCACAATTCCGACTACGTCATGTACATCGGAAAGGAGTTTTTCCATCTTACGACGTTTGACAAACTATTTAAGGACAACCATGACGTAGTCCAGGCTAAACAACTGTGTTATCTTAAATGTCTATAACGATTTTGCTGAAGGAATTAATGATAATGAAATTGCTAATATATTTATTAGTAAAAATGGTCAACGACGTCAAACGTTTTATTTATCGTAATACAATAATACCTAACTTACCTAAAATTATTATTATAAATTTATACTTGCCACCTCTTATCGTTGTTATGTTTATTATTAGTATTTATTTATTATTTAGTATTTATGTAGCAACCAACCGCTTGATATAATTGTTTTGATTTTTTACTTTTGTAAGTAGATATTATATATATTTTTTATACTATTTTTTTATTTTTTCATTTTAGCCATTTTCAGCCGAATTTGTTACCTATAAAATAATTTTTGATATTTTAGAAATATGTTATTACTAACTATTACATTATATTATGTGTATATTTAATTAAGGAACTGTTTCTTTTTTTATTCATTGAGATCCGGGCTCCAAGCCCCCAGAGCAATTCCGAAGTTCCGGCGCCTATGCTTATAATAACTTTAATTTGTTAATATAAATAATATTGCGCTATTAAAATATTATTGTATTTTAATATAGGTTTAGTACTCGAATCTATTTAGTTTCCTCTTAAGATTACTATACTTGGATAAAAGTGTATCTTGTCTATGAGAAAATAACATATCTTTATAGTATGTACGAATACGTAACGAATTTTAAATTGAGAATTTTGTTTATTTTCGAGTTTATCAAATGAATAATACAAATCAAAAATTGTATACAATACTATATTTAAATATAAATTTAAACGAAACTATATAGAAAATATAAGATTTTAAGTTTGTATCCGACCTTGACGTATAATAGTTTAATAGGTTTAAAACCAGGAGATAATTTAAATATGCTTCTTGTTTTGTAAGATATATCCAGAGAAGCAAGCAGAACATTCAAAATTTACTCGAAAGGTCCTTGGAGACAGAAGTTCAAAGTGTATACGCTTTTTAACAAACATGAGATTTGATTCTATACAGCTAACACCTTATAGACAAGTTGTGTTTGGTGATGCACTTCTTGTGTTTATTAAAAAGCTTCAATAGCACAAAACTTATTATTATTCAAAAACTTTCAAGTTTTTACAGCCAAAAGGCACAACGAACGCAACAGTACAGTGTATAAAATGATTCTGTCTTTTTTTTTATTAGGCATGACGGTTTGGAACTAACTTCAGAATTGTAATGCACAATAAAGTTTTAGGCTGGAGTATTAAAACATAATAAAACTCAAAAAAAAAATATGATACTGTCATAAACATAACGCCCCCCTTGAAATGACAAAGTCTTTCAATACAAATTTTCATTGTGTCTCCATATTGGTAGGGTCTATGGGTAGTGGACATATTTTTATAACTTGACGCTTCAGCTTACTTATAGCACATTGAACAGCCACAACACGCGCAATCCCATCACTGCCTGGATGACAGTCAGTTATACGTCCCTACTGCCAGCAAAGGGGAGGTAGATTTTCGTCCTTAATCAAGCATACCAGGTTGAACACAGTCGGGCATCTTTACTTTCCATTTTGTGCGCACTTGCATCTCTGAAATATATTCCTGTGACCAACGATCCCAGAACAGTTGATAAAGACGCTGAAGTTTTTGATAAGTTTTCAGTCGATTTACAGGCTGATCTCGAACATCTTCATCAGGAATTGATGCTGCTGGTCGCCCGATAAGGAAGTGAGAAGAAGTGATAGGATTAAGATTGGTGGGTTCTGGAGATAGCGGATATAGCGGTCTAGAATTAAGTACTGCTTCTATTTGAATTAAGACGCTTGAGAGTTCTTCGAAGGATAACAATGTAGACCCTATAACCTTGGTCATATGAATTTTCATATATTTGAATCCCGCCTCCCATAAACCTCCGAAATGAGGAGCACGTGGAGGGCTAAACTTCCAAACTACACCTTGATTGGATAAATAGTCAGTTATTTCCTTTTGATTTTCCTGTTTTTTTAAAAACGCAAATCATTCATTTAAACTAGAATAAGCTCCAACGAAATTGGTTCCATTATCGGAACATATCACTTTTGGTTTACCTCTACGTGCTATGAATCTACGTAAAGCTAATAAAAATGTAGAGTATGTTAAATCTGACACTACTTCAATATGTATTGCCTTCGTCAACAAACATACAAATAGAGCAGCATAGGCCTTTGTCGTCTTATAAGGCCTAGTTTTCCTATCACGAACTATGAAGGGACCGGCATAATCGACTCCAACATTTTGAAAAGGAAATGAAACATCAAATCGTGCTTTTGGTAAAGATTCCATAACATAGGACAAACCTCTGGGTTTTGCCTTACTGCAGGTCACGCAAGACTCTGAAATCCTAAAGAAAGTCAAGGAAAATATAAACATGGAGGAACTTGGCATAAAAATATCCACTGTCAAGAAGACAAACCAAGAAGGACTATGTCTTAAAATAGAAAGAGGTGCAGAGAAGGTGAAGACGCTGAAAAACGAACTAAACAACAAACTTGCAAATTTTGTTGTCAGCGTAAGAAGAAGAGACTCACAATTTATTATCATGGGCATTGATCAGATAACTACGGCGGAAGAAATTGTGGAAGCAATTCAAAAGGAAACAGGTATAAACAATATATCGACCTAAGGAAAATGAATCCCAGCCGCGACGGCAACCAAACCGCAACTATCGCGATCCAAAGCGTACATGTCCAACAACTATTAAAGCATGGTAAAATAAAACTTGGATGGGTCAACTGTCGTGTTAAGGAATGGGTCAGCATCACAAGATGCTACAAATGCCTCGATTTTGGTCACCGCTTTTTGGACTGCAAAGGAGAGGACCGCAGCGCAAAATGCTTAAACTGTAGTAAAAATGGGCATAAAGCGAAGGACTCTGCGGAAAACCCCAAATGCCGCACGTGCCAGAAAGAAGGACATAGGACGGACTCTATGTGAGGTAGTGAATATAAAAAACTAATCGATAAGAAGAGGACGGAGAAGAGAGCAGCATGGCTAAAAAAATCACTAAAGATACTCCAGGTAAATGCGGACCACTCATACCGTGCCCATGACATGGCATTTCACACAGCAGCGGCAGAAGACATTGATATTACATTCACCAGTGAATCAAATCGGAATGTAATAAAAAAATAGGGCTGGATCACATATCATAGACAAGACATAGCGGTCTTATTCAACAATAAAAACGTGAAAGCACGATCCATACTAAAGGGCCAGGGAGTGGTGGGAGTCAAACTTGTAAACTTCTCTATCTATGGTTGTTAAATATCACCAAACATAACGACACAACAATTTCAGGAATATGTCGACGTGGTGATGGAGATGGTGGAGCGAGAAGGAGGCGAAGCAATAGTCCTTGGCGACTTTAACGCGAAAGCGGCCGAAAGGGGGTAAGCAGTGAACGATCGAAGAGGACAAATGCTACTAGAAGCGGGTGCACGACTAGGCTTGGTCGTCCAAAATGCCGGGAACAAACCGACTTTTTCCAGAAGATAGTCAAATTCATTCATAGAAATAACCTTCGCCACTCCAGGACTGTCCCGAAAAATCAAAGGGTGGAAAACTCTGGAAAATAAGTCTCTGACGCCACACAAGCATATAACCTTTAGTATATGCGACGACACTAGACCAAAGGCCCAATTCGGAAGAAAGGTATACCTAGATAAGAAACCTGATTAGATTACCTGAAAATTCCGAGGTAACTTGGAGAGACTATAAGGAGCGAAAAAAAGATCTAAAGAAGGCAATCAAAGCGGAAAAGAGGAAACAATGGAGGAGAATTTGCGAAGAGCTAAACTCAGACATCTGGGGTCAAGGCTACAAGATCATTATGAAAAAATTCAAAGCGCTAGGACCTCCGTTTCAACTTAGCGATTGCAAAATGGAAGAGATTATAGACCTCTTATTTCCTGAAGGACGGAAGGGTCTCCCAGGCAGAAGAGAAGTGTCAAATGCAAACACCTTCTCGCTGGAAGAACTAATGGAGTCAAGCGGCCGAATAAAAAACGGGAAAGCACCTGGCACAGACGGAATACCATCAGAAGCAATAAAGGAAATGGTTGAGCTGGCGTCGCAAGTAACAGTCGCAGTCTTAAATCACCTACTCTCTAGACAAGAGTTCCCAGCCCAGTGGAAAATAGGAAAGTTGGTCCTGATTCACAAAACTGGTAAACCACTGGACCTACCAAATGCATATAGACCACTCTGCCTGATAAACACAATGGCTAAACTGTACGAACACATGCTCAAGAGGAGGCTGGAAATCGAGGTGGAAAACGGTGAGGGTCTGTCAGAAAACCAGTTTGGTTTTAGAAAAGGTAGGTCTACCATCCAGGCAGTTAAGAAAGTGGTAGAAACAGGTAAGCTAGCAAAGGCCAGGCGAGTAGGAGAAAAATGGTGCGTCCCAGTTACACTAGATGTACGTAACGCCTTTAACACAGCCTCGTGGGCAAAAATCTTAGGGAATTAACCAGGAGAGAATTTTCGCAATACCTGATCAATATGGCAAGGGACTACTACGAGAACCGAAAGATACAAAGTCTAAAGGAGTACAAGAAAATTTCCGGTGGAATCCCCCAAGGGTCGGTCTTTGGACCTCTGCTATGGAATATACTCTACGACCCCGTGCTAAAGCTAAACTTCCCTAGTGACGTCGTGGCTACAGCTGACGACCGAGAAGAGTTCACCCACAAAGAAAATGAGACTTTATGGCTAATAAACAACTGGATGGTTGAAAATCACCTCGAGCTGGCTCCTGAGAAAACCATAGCAGTAATACCAAGCGGAAGACGCGATAAAAGAGGCATTAAATTTGTTTTGGGTAAAACTGAGATAAATATCTCCAAAAGTGTCAACTACCTCGGAATTACACTGAGCGAAAACATGACTTTCGGCCACCATATCGAGAAAGTCACAAGGAAGGCTGGCGTAAAAATAGCAACCTTGCAACGCATCATGACGAATATCGGGGGCCCGACGAGCGAAAAGAGAAGGTTACTATATGGCACTACACAACCGATCATCCTGTATGGTGCGGAAATCTGGCACGAAATTACTAAAGTGCAAAAATACTATAAACTACTGGAGAGCACACGAAGAAAAGCAGTACTCCGAGTGGCGTCGGGATATCGGACTTCCTTTTCTGTGGCCTTGCAAGTGCTGACGGTCCTTCCACCCCTTGGCCTGGTCATAGAGGAACGTAGATTCCTGGATAGCACCGACAAAACGATTTTGGACCGCAAAAGAGCAAGCAACAGAACCCTAGAGGAATGGCAACGCAGATGGAACGAAAACACAACGTAGTGGACTAAGAAACTTATGCCAGACATAAAGAGCTGGGTTGAGTGCAAACATAGAAGACTTGACTTCTTCTTGACCCAAGCCATCACGGGCCACGGTAGTTTCAGAACATACACAGCGAGACTGGGCAAGACCACAGCGAACTGTAAATACTGCAACGCGGAGGACACCCCGGAGCACACGATTTTTCGGTGTGAAAGATGGCATCGCCAAAGAACAACGGCTAGCCTCCAATGCGGAGTAAATTTCACGGCTAACAACCTAATAGTTAGAGTCGCGGTGACAAAAATGCCTTGGAACTCCCAAACGGATGTGAAGCACGTTTTTGTATAGTTCGAGTGTCGTTCTCGAGATCCGTGTTGTCGAGTAGGGGTCTGGCTCTCGGCGGTGAGCGGCTATAATATTTTTTCCAAATTTTGACCAGCGGTTTAAAAAAACATTTCCCAAATGGATGAGACTTACTGGAGGTCATCTAGGCAACCCCCCAATTACCGGAAAAATATTTTCATCCGATTTGATCTTTGCAAAGAGCTCTTCCTGGAGCTCAAAAAAAAAATGGAAAAAAGGGGGGAAAAGAAATTTGCTCATTTAAACTTGAAATTTGGCAGGGAGCTAGAGTTCGTGTCTGAAAATATGTAAAAAATTTTTTTTTGCTTCATGTGTCGCCATCGCTTTATAACAGTTTTTCAAAATTTAAATGGCCAAAATTTGATAAAGTAATTCCAACATGGATGTAAATTTGCACACAGTTTCTTTGACACCTACAGAACATCGAAAAATTATTTTCATCACAAAATTATTGCGGCCAAGACCAGATCTTCCAGAACATGCTCCGATATATTCATTATCACCGGAAACTCCAGGATCCGAATGTTCAATCTTTAAAGTAGAAAGGCCGATTACAATCAAATTGTATATTATTGTCCTAAACATTGATGAGAATTGTACAGTAACTCAAAAAAACAAAGTCACGCTCTCAAGTTCTAATTTTTGTATTGGTTACGCGTTTCACCCTAATCGGGCATCATCAGACCTACAAAAATATTACCTAATATACACCTGTATATAAAATGTGTAAAAGAAACAAAATTTTACCTTATTACTGTGGTCCACATAAAGTATTGCAATTAAAATATATAAAAACATAGACTTGACATCTTCACAACACATTAAAAACAACACTAAAACTAAGGTTAGGAGAGTACAACAATTTAAAAAGAAAAAAGCAACAAAAATTTTTTTATAAAATAAAAAAACAAATTAAAACTTATAAATCTAGGTCGTTCCTCAAGTTATTAAAAATTAAACCAGGCTCAAAATTGAAAACATCATTCACACTGTTTAGAATAGGGCTCTTTTTGGCTTTTGTTATTTCTAACTTTTCCCACAAATCGAGTTCTTTACCCTTCGAGCGCTCGTGTAGAACGCTAATGCCCTCTTGGGAAAAATAGTGTTTTGTGTTTAGTAGGTGGGTAGCGAAGGCAAAGTTGGTTTCTACAATATCAGTGGTTTCGAATTTTTGACAATGTTTAAGTGTTCCTGCACCCGGGTAGAGATTTTCCTCCCCGATTGTCCAACATATACTGCATTACAGTCGTCGCACCTTAAAGAATAAACCCCCGATTTTGACAAGGTATTAATTCTATCCTTGACATTAATTAAGTGTTTGCTTAATGTATTTACTGTCTTATAAGCAATGGATAAGCCAGATGTTTTAAAAAAACTTTCCCAGCTGAACTGAAATTTCTCCGAAGAAGGTTAGGCATTTATAATTGTTCCCTTTAGTTTTCTCTTCCGAAAGTTTAATATGGTACGAAAGTTTATATTTATTGACAAATTTATAATATAGTTTGTTTATTGAGTTAATAGAGAAACCATTGTTTTTCGCCAATTGTTTAATTAAATCTGGCTCAGTCAGGAATGCTTCTTTAGATAGGGGTATTTTAAATAATCTGTACAAAAGGGAGTTGAAGGCTGCAAATCTATGTTGGGGGTGAGTTAGAAGAAAATTGTATGACATTATCGGTAGAAGAGGGTTTTCTGTATACTTGAAACTCGATGTTGTCTTGTTTCTTGATTAGTAATAAGTCTAAAAAAGGAAGTTTACCATCCACTTCCTTTTCCATTGCAAAAGGTTATTTTGCTATGTGGGGTATTTGCAAAATCTAAAAACTCCACCAACTCTCCGTCACCACCAGACCAGACTATGCAGATGTCGTCAACATATCGTTTATAGGCTACTAAGCATTTAGCAAATCTACTTTCCATCATTTGTACTTCCAGATGGTGCATGAAGACCTCGCTTAGAAATGGTGACAAACAAGAACCCATTGCGAGACCATCATTCTGTCTAAAGAAAATACCATTGAACTTAAAAAAATCTTGATTTAGTACCAGTGTTAAAAAGGATAGAAGGTTCTCGATGATGACAGATGGGAGGGAACTCTTAATCAGCAGACGTCTGACTAGATCAATGCAATCAGTGGATGGGATACTGGGAAAGAGGTTCTTGACATCCAAAGAGATCAGCTTAGCATTGGGAGGGATCCTGATTCGCTTTAGGTAGTCAGCAAAGTCAATGGAATTTCTGGTGGCATACAAGTTATTAAAACCTGTAACTTCTCTTAAGATTCGGTTTAACCATGAGGACAGTTTATGGCAGGGTGAATCAATAAACGAAACAACTGGTCTTATTGGGATACCTATTTTATGTATTTTTGGTAAACCGTATAGTAGTGGTGTTCTCGGATTCATGGGATAGAGTTTAGCCTTAAAAGTTTTAAAGTATTCCAACGTTATAAGAGATTGATCCAAAGTGCTTTTCACTTTAGTAAAGAAAGAGGTGGTGGGGTCTTTGTTGATTCTTGTGAAGTTCTCGGGGTCCAGGAAATCTACAACCTTGTCAATATAGTCTGATATTTTTAATATTACTAGACAAGATCCCTTGTCTGCTTTGCTAACAATCAAGTCATTGTCTGTGATTTTGTTCTTAATGGATTTTAAGTGAAAACTATTCGTATGGTGTTTTCTGTTAGAAATATTACTGTTTAGAAAATTGATAATTATGGCTCTCAAAATATTTTTATTGCAAATGTCTATAGACTGAATGATGCTTTCAGCCTCGATTGCCAAAGTTTCTCGTTCACGTAAGCCAATATTTTGCTTAAAATTGTATTTTAGGTTAAAATTTAAAAGTTGTTCCTCTTTTTCTGTAAAATTTTGTTTGTGAAAAACATGACTATCTGCTCCCAGTCTACATTGATACTTATGGGGATTAGCAGGACAAAAGTGACGATCTTTGTTTAGACTTTAAATTAGCTAACTTGTTGCTCAATCTGTCAAAAATTGTGTAGCCAAAGGATTCAACCTGGTCTCTAAACTTAAGATCCAAAACTGAAAATTCTATAAAAGACATTATAAAACTAAGAGTGAGATATAGGTATTTAAGCCTAGAATTAACAGAGTTTAATGATCTATAATGGTGCTTAACCTCTTCTCTGATCAAAACTATCTTCGCAGTGCTCACAGCTGTTCCTGCGGATGTAGTATGAATGTTGCATCTCATGTTTACGAATTTAGGAATTAATTTAAAATGTAGACATTGTTGAAAAAACAAAATTTTCAACAGTAAATTTTTACGTGTAATTAGGTTCTTCCTGTAGTGACGGACGATATCAGCCCGACTGGCATTAAGTAATTCAAAGAATCCGTCCATGGTTTTAGACCTGAATTCAGTATTGTAGAGTAACTAAAAAAAAAACAAAGTCACGGTCTCAAGTTCTAATTTTTGTATTGGTTACGCGTTTCACCCTTATCGGGCATCATCAGACCTACAAAGATATTACCTAATATACACCTGTATATAAAATGTGTAAAAGAAACAAAATTTTACCTTATTACTGTGGTCCACATAAACTATTGCAATTAAAATATATGAAAACATAGGCTCGACATCTTCACAACACATTAAAAACAACACTAAAACTAAGGTAAGGAGATTACAACAATTTAAAAAGAAAAACAAAGCAACAAAAAATTTTTCATAAAAACCCTTCATAGAATCCAGATTTGAACCCAGTGCCCCGAGAGTCACAGTCGTGTGTTTGACCGCTACACCACGGAGTCATTTACAAAAACAAATTAAAACTTATAAACCTAGGTCGTTCCTCAAGTTATTAAAATTAAACCAGGCTCAAAATTGAAAACATCATTCACACTGTTTAGAATAGGGCTCTTTTTGGCTTTTGTTATTTCTAACTTTTCCCACAAATCGAGTTCTTTACCCTTCGAGCGCTCGTGTAGAACGCTAATGCCCTCTTGGGAGAAAGAGTGTTTTTTGCTTAGTAGGTGGGTAGCGAAGGCAGAGTTGGTTTCTACAATATCAGTGGTTTCGAATTTTTTGACATTGTTTAAGTGTTCCCGCACCCGGGTAGAGATTTTCCTCCCCGATTGTCCAACATATCCTTGACATTAATTAAGTGTTTGCTTAATGTATTTATTGTCTTATAAGCAATGGATAAGCCAGATATTTTAAAAAACTTTCTCAGCTGAACTAAAATTTCTCCGAAGAAGGTTAGATATTTATAGTTGTTCCCTTTAGTTTTCTCTTCCGGAAGTTTAATATGGTACGAAACTTTATATTTATTGACAAATTTATAATATAGTTTGTTTATTGAGTTAATAGAGAAACCATTGTTCTTTGCCAATTGTTTAATTAAATCCAGCTCAGTTAGGAATGCTTCTTTAGATAGGGGTGTTTAAATAATCTGTACAAAAGGGAGTTGAAGGCTGCAAATCTAATCTCTGCCATAAACTGTCCTCATGGTTAAACCGAATCTTGAGAGAAGTTACAGGTTTTAATAACTTGTATGCCACCAGAAATTGCATTGACTTTGCTGACTACCTAAAGCGAATCAGGATCCCTCCCAATGCTAAGCCGATCTCTTTGGATGTCAACAATCTCTTTCCCAGTATCCCACCCACTGATTGCATTGACCTAGTCAGACGTCTGCTGATTAAGAGTTCCCTCCCATCTGTCATCATCGAGAACCTTCTATCTCTTTTAACACTGGTACTAAATCAAAATTTTTTTGAGTTCAATGGGATTTTCTTTAGACAGAATGTTGGTCTCGCAATGGGTTCTTGTTTGTCACCATTTCTAAGCGAGGTCTTCATGCACCATCTGAAAGTACAATTGATGGAAAGTAGATTTGCTAAGTTCTTAGTAGCCTATAAACGATATTTTGACGACATCTGCATAGTCTGGTCTGGTGGTAACGGAGAGTTGGTGGAGTTTTTAGATTTTGCAAATACCCTACATAGCAAAATAACCTTTACAATGGAGAAGGAAGTGGATGGTAAACTTCCTTTTTTAGACTTATTACTAATCAAGAAACAAGACAACATCGAGTTTGAAGTATACAGAAAACCCTCTTCTACCGATAATATCGTACAATTTTCTTCTAACTCACCCCCCCCAACATAGATTTGCAGCTTTCAACTCCCTTTTGTACAGATTATTTAAAATACCCCTTTCTAAAGAAGCATTCCTGACTGAGCTAGATTTAATTAAACAATTAGCGAAGAACAATGGTTTCTCTATTAACTCAATAAACAAACTATATTATAAATTTGTCAATAAATATAAACTTTCGTACCATATTAAAATTCCGGAAGAGAAAACTAAAGGGAACAACTATAAATGCCTAACCTTCTTCGGAGAAATTTCAGTTCAGCTGGGAAAGTTTTTTTAAAACATCTGGCTTATCCATTGCTTATAAGACAGTAAATACATTAAGCAAACACTTAATTAATGTCAAGGATAGAATTAATACCTCGTCAAAATCGGGGGTTTATTCTTTAAGGTGCGACGACTGTAATGCAGTATATGTTGGACAATCGAGGAGGGAAATCTCTACCCGGGTGCGGGAACACTTAAACAATGTCAAAAAATTCGAAACCACTGATATTGTAGAAACCAACTCTGCCTTCGCTACCCACCTACTAAGCACAAAACACTCTTTCTCCCAAGAGGGCATTAGCGTTCTACACGAGCGCTCGAAGGGTAAAGAACTCGATTTGTGGGAAAAGTTAGAAATAACAAAAGCCAAAAAGAGCCCTATTCTAAACAGTGTGAATGATGTTTTCAATTTTGAGCCTGGTTTAATTTTTAATAACTTGAGGAACGACCTAGATTTATAAGTTTTAATTTGTTTTTGTAAATGACTCCGTGGTGTAGCGGCCGAACACACGACTGTGACTCTCGGGGCACTGGGTTTAAAATCTGGATTCTATGAAGAGTTTTTTATGAAAAATTTTTTGTTGCTTTTTCCTTTTTAAATTGTTGTACTCTCCTAACCTTAGTTTTAGTGTTGTTTTCAATATGTTGTGAAGATGTCGAGTCATGTTTTCATATATTTTAATTACAATACTTTATGTGGACCACAGTAATAAGGTAAAATTTTGTTTCTTTTACACATTTTATATACAGGTGTATATTAGGTAATATCTTTGTTGGTCTGATGATCCCCGATTAGGGTTAAACACGTAACCAATACAAAAATTAGAACTTGAGACTGTGACTTTGTTTTTTTGAGTTACTCTACAATACTGAATTCAGGTCTCTTTGTGAACCATGGACGAATTCTTTGAATTGATGAGAATATTTTCCTCTGATTTGACTATTATGAAGTGAAAACTCTGACTTTTAGACCGTATGAACGCGACAAGCGCATACTCCATCCACATTTTAGCTAGTATATCTTTAGTAGCGTTTGACTCGCTTTGCTCGTGGATGAAATTTGGTTATTATAGTCGCCTTATATTTTGTGTTAGAGATTCGGATCTTGACTAGATTAATATTAGAAGACGGCTCTTTCCCATCCTGGTGACGCCCCAAGCAAAAATCTGCTTCTGACAGCAGGATCGTTGGAATTTCAGCTATCGTCCAAGCGTCTCGTTTTTCCGGTTGCTCCGATTGATACCAAAGTATTTATATAGCCACATATTTTCGGATATCAGAGAAAGGTTCTGATCCAGTTTGGTGCCATTCCGATTGAAACTCTGAAATCGGCAGCCGCAAAACGCGCTACTCAGCGCACAACTTATCGATCATAAATCGATGAAAAAAAAGATCCTAACTGAAAACTGGTTGCTCCAACTGGCACCAACCTTGAGAATCTTGCTTCTGGATGTCAGAAGAAGATTATGAGCCTGTTCGGTGCCATTCCGATGAAAACTCTGCTTCTGGCTGCAGGTTCATTGGAATTTCAGCTCTCGTCGCGCTTACATCCAAGCGCCTCCAGTTTTTCCTATTGCTCCGATTGTTACCAAAGTATATACAAATATTTCGGGATGTCAGAGGAAGGTTTTCTCCCAATTTGGCGATTAATAAATCAAAACTCTCCTCCTGGCAGCTGACATACATGCGCGCAGGACGTTTCTCGGCTGTCAGAAGGAGAGTTTTGATTTATTTATCACCAAACTGGTTCAGAAGCTTCCTCTGACAGCCCAAAATATGTGGTTACTGTATGCTTACTAGTGGGAAATGTTATTACACTCATATTATGGAAATAGGTTAAAAAAATTATTCGATCTGCAAAATCAAAAACCGCCCATAACTTTCTAACCAGTGATGGAAAATGAGTCGTGGGCTCATTATATTTGGGGGTGATTAATAAAAGTTGCCCAGGGTTCAGGAACGATAAGGAAGACAGAAAAGCGGGAGCGGGCTGATAATCAGCCAATTTTCACGAAAATATACGTTTTCGTGCTTTTGATTTCATAAATTTCAGTTGAGATCGATCTGCGGGCCATAAGTCTGTAAGGGAAATATTGTTCAGAATCAATTGATGCATAAGATCCGTTCTACCTCATTGTTCGAGCCTTCACGGTCGGAGCGGAGTGCGAATCTTGCTTTAAGTAAAAAGGGGGCATGAACAACGTAAAATAAAACTAACACTCTTTCTAATATATTTAGAATTAAGAAAATAATTTATTAGTTAACATTCTCTATCATTGTCGCTCAGATAATCATTATATTCATCGTTATCGTAATCATCATCGGAATCGTTGTATAAATCCTCACAATCGCTATCTAAGTCGTCAACATCGCGAAGTCTACTGGGGTCATCATTGCTTGTTTCTCCATCGGCATTTTCATGGGGTTCTGAGAATCAAAATTATATAAAGCATGCAATTAGCGATTCAATACTTAATATTTTTTTGGTAATCGAAAGAGGGTTCTGAAAATATACCTGCGATATCATCTGGCAGGAGAAGTTCCTCCATTGGTGGTAACTGGTCTCCTTCAAACCATTTGAAGTTGAGCTTTCCATCTTGTAAAATTCATCCAAAATCAGTGGGTGTGTTTTCATTAGGGCTTTTTTTGCCGGCATTCATCCATATAGTCGCGATATATTCTGTTCTCCGTAAATGATGTTCCAATTCTAATTATGATGGTGGTAAATTACAACCGTCGTTATTGGATAATCCATTAATAGCGGGCGTTCCTGAGTCATTTTGATATGTTTCTGTGAAGATTGCTAATCTAGCTGTATTTATATTCGTGATTTTATTCTGTTTGTACACTTTGCAGGCAAATTCTTCAATTTTTTTATATACTTTTAATCTTTCTCGGGGATTTGTCAAACCATTCATTGCACTAAAAGCGTTTTGGAATTCTGGATACCAGCCAGTTAAAGCATGGAAAGTTGGAAGAGCGCGAGATACGTTAGGCCCTAATTCTTTGTATAGTTTTGAAACGTCGATGTAACGCCGGTGATTTCCTACCCCCAAGTATATCCACACATGAACTGCAGCATTTACATCGTGCATAATTCCCAAGAGAAATATTAATATATCCGTGTCCGAAGATCTGACTATAACTTCGGCTAGTTCTTTTATTTTGCAGAGGTGATATGCTATTTTTGTATCTGCTTCTTCGTGTTCAGGACACGAGAGAGACTCAATTTCTTCTCGTTCTACATTGAGATTCTGAACTCTGTATTGGTAACATATATCAAAGTTAAGGTTGACGATTGTATCTCCTATTATTCTTGCTTTGTTTGGCTCCTTCCAGTCATCTATTAAAAACTGAACGAGTGCCATTTTGAATTTGATATTTCGTAATTCTCTAGAAAAATCTGAAGGCCTGAATTGGTCTTGTCCAGTTATTTCAAAATTTCTGCCCTCTACTGTACCTCTCTTTAAATGCTTCGTATCTTTAATGGAAGGGGTGAAATACCGATCGAATAATTTTCTGTGAAAGCGAAGCATTCAACAACTGGCCAAAGAGATCTCGCTGAATTCTCACCTCCTTAACCTTGCTACCAATGCTAATTCTGGTGTTTTTTTTTCTGGTGTCCTTGAAAGTAATTTTAGGATTGGTTTTTATAGGCTGTGATTCTCTTTCACGCATTCTTTAATAAATTGTTTCTTCAACCTTTTTCCTTGTTTCTCTGTAGTTAATAAAAATTCAGCTACAGCTCCTGGTGCTGCCTGCCCTGTTGAGATATTAAACAACGAGTCCTGGTTCAGTGATGTAGCAAAGGGATCCGCGTTGCTTTCAATTGTCAAAATTTATTCAGCTGGCTGCTAGTTCGAATGATGACACTATGTCGTAATTCATGTGACACTTCTCGTTCTTTGCTGAGTCCGACTTCAGTCATTCGAAACATGAGAAATTATTTCAGTCATCGCTGAGTGATTAATTGTCCAACGTAATCTGGCAAAGAAACAATTTGTCAAGTTGATTATCCCCGTCATTTGACGTGCAGCTTCAGCATTTATTGTCTGTTCCAGTGTTAAATCTACCGGGATTTTCGAGAATGGGTTTTCAGTTCGTTTTACTCCAAAAGGACCTTTATTAAGATTAATTTCCAACCCGGGGTGGGTTTCTTTTACATCACGCAGACGCTGAATGTAGTAGACTAACCAACGATTGTAATTTAGATGATTGAAGCTGAAGAAAAATGAACAAATTTTGTCTAAGGACCAAATGTACATCTGTAAATTTCCCGTTCTGGCGCTTTTTACCATAAGTTGTCTGTACTGTATCATTTGGATATACTGTGCGTAAAATTAAGCTGTTTTTCCATGTTCCCCGGCCAAAGTCTTGTCCGTGTATGTCTGATATTTATCCAAAATGTTCACGAGGAAATCACTGTCAATTTTGGGCTGGGTGGAAGAATTGGCCATGAAATCTTCCAAGTAATCCTTCACTCCGTCGTCTAATTCAAGCTCGGTATTTTCAAGAAAACTTTTGAAGTGTAACATCTGCAGAGCAAGTGTCGCTATTCCATGCATGCGCTTGCATCTATAATAATGTTTGCCCTCTATAACTCCGTCCACAGAGCCGGTCGCCAGTATGTCACTATCAATCATCAAATTTGTTAGGCCACAATCTTCGTTAATAGTTCCTATCGCTTTGAAATAAGCCATTTCTATGTGAAATCCTCCCAAGTGGATGAATAGATTCTTAAACACGTCTTCTTCCTCGGTTTGTATCGCGTATGCTATTTTTGCAATAGCTAAATCTTGTGTAACTTCCATGTAAGGGCAGTCGCATTCATCTGCGATTTGTAGAGCCATTTTCATAGTTTGGAGTACTACATCTTTCTGCGTCGGTGATTTGTTGATGGGTGTTAAGTAAGAAACCTCTTGCATTTCTGATTCGTCATCCAAAATTAAGCTGTTATATCCACCCTACATTGGAACATCAGCTATTTCAAGATGATGCGTAATCATCCATGATAAATCCAGCTGCTTCCAAAGTTCCAATTCATCTGGAGGTTGCATTTTTCTGTAAGGTTTAAATGTATATAAAAGCTTCGGTTGTTTCCGGTATTCTTTCAACTCCACGTTATTGTTAGAGATCGTTAAAGCTCGGCTACGTTTTCTAGTTGTGGTGGGAAGCACAATGTCCATGCTTTCAGATGACCCATTGAAATCCTCGCTAATATTTTCAACCCTGTTATTTTCTGCATTACTTGAATCTATGGTTTGATAAATTATGCCAACGGTGTCGTGGAGCGTGTCTTTGCCTATTGGAGTATCACAATACCGATCGAAGTTATCAAAAGCGACGCCTGTTACTAGCCTGCTGGTACGTTTGATATCGGCAGGCACTAGTTTATCATCCTTCATTATGGTAAAAGTTACATCATTCTACATGTCCTGATTGATATTGTAGCTGCAGCAGTGCCCATGTCTAGCAATCAAATTTACCACTTTGCGAGATCCAGTCATTCTCTTCAGTGTTAATCCAAGGGTTATATGTTTGGAGGTCCTAACCCGGCCATTTGTTGCTGAGAAAACGATATATTGTGCGAGAGATTTTATAACCCTCTCAAATCGTTTGACGCCTAAACCTTTCAAATCGGCATAGAATTCCTCTTAATAGCTTTATTAAACATTCGGGAATTTGAGGCAATTCCCCTTTTATCAGATCTTTGATAGTTAGATTAACTGGCAATTTTTTTAACTTGAGAAGAAAAAATTTTATTCCTAATCGCTTTTGCCACTTCATCTATCTTGTTATCTAATTCTAAGTTCGCAATGTATTCCTCGTTTTCTTCAATATCAACTCCAATGGGAACGAACAGCTTCTTCCCTGCTATAGTTCGCATGTCTATTTTATCTACAAAAGTTTTGAGGATTCTGTGTTCAAGATACGGTGCTTAAATGTTATCTTGTATTTCGATGCTAGGGACCGCTGAATATTCTTCCTTCAATGTGTCTACATATTTTCTCCGAATAAAGTCGAATAAGAGAATTTTTCCATCAATCACTGTTTCTTGTACGTACTGACAAATTTTTTCGACTGCGGCAGCCATATAAGCCAGCTTCAAATTCCTAGGTCGCTGCGCGGACTGTTTCATTGCAACTTTCCAAACAATCTTGTCAAAACAACGCGCGTGATAATGTATATTTTTGCTCTTATCTATCTTCGCTAGAATGTCGTCGTTAGTTGTCGTTATAGCTAGGTTCCGTATTTTCTCGATGAATTTATCTGTTCCTTTGATAAGCGAAATTCTGTTTTCCTTCTTGGTTTTTCTTGCTTTGTCGCAATTTAAGCATACTTTTTCATCTAGATCTTCCCATCCCGATTGATCGAGATCGTTGTCGTCGAGAGTTTCAATTTCATGTCTAGAAAAAGCAAGAAATATACTGTCAAATATTTTTTCTACCAATTTTAAATTACTTCTATCTCATGATGAAGGATTCGGATTTTGGCCGATAACCGCAAAAAAGAGAGACAGGACAAGAAGGGGGAAGCAGGGGCTAGTCTTGTGTCTTGATTAATTTATCCAGACACCAAGAGAAAAAAAAGAAGCTGGAGAAAATGCATAAGAATACTTTATGCGTTGCTAATGATGGGGAATATGGAGAGTAATCTTGCCCCATGTAAAACTTCCGCAAAAGGATGTGGAAAGATTATGAAAATGAAAAAATAAATTAAGAAGAATTTAAAAATAATATTCAAAAAAGGAGGAGGTGGGGAGAGTTCGTTAAGAAACTGCAACTTATTCACGAGGATAGAAAGAAAGATTGAACACTTTTCCCTTAACACTTTTGAACAGTGGGGGGGGGGGGGGGGAGAACACACTCAAGCACACAAAGAGTCTCTGTCAGTGACCCAGAGGGTGGATTACAAGAAGGATTGTTGTTTATTTTTTTAGACCTGCATGTCGCTGAGGGTCCTGAATCCTTAACACTCTTTTCCCCAGCCCCGTTATTATATTTGCTTGTATTTGAAAGTAAAAGAATAAAAAAAATCAATGGCAAAGCTGGTCTGCTCAACACCCTCGGCTCCGCATCTATCGTCATTAACTTATCTTTAATAATCATCATGTATTTGTAGCCATATTTCCTTAATATCTGAACGTGATAAGAAACATCTGGTATGATATTCACCGCCACGAGTTGGTAAGCGAAACGAACTGAGAGCAAAACCCCCAGCTTACTGAAGCAATATTATGTTCCAATAATAGAAAAGTAGCGGGGAAGAAAAAGGAGGTTGGGGGGGGGGGGAAATAATAGAGATTGTCACGTAGTACATATGGATATGAATGCTGCAGATGCATATGAGCGTGCTCGGTCAGCCATAAATGATCAAAGTAACAACAATTCTAGCACAGACGCACCGATCAGAGAACATGGAACATTTTAGTATATCACCTACGAAGGGGGCGGGGCCAGGGTCTCTGACCAAAGACCCTTTCTAGACTACCAGACAATTTTTTTATCTTACCGGTTCAATTATCAACTCCGAAATCAATAAACATCTTTTATGGAAGCAAATTTGGGGTACAATCGCGGGCGCAGATCTTCTTCTCAGAAGCTGAATAATATTGAAAAATTTTTTAGACACACAACACCGAGATGTTTCAACGATAAAGGGTCTGTAAACTTCATAAACGGTCTAACAATTACGCACAGATCCATGATCCATTTTTCTTTATATTCCTAACCGACTTGAAAAAGCGTCTCGTACCATTTGGCACAGAAAAAATCTGCGTGTCTCATCTAAATACTAGCCCGTAGGCGCACGATAAATAAGTTAATATGGAGTATGTACCGTGAGGAATGAGTGACGCGGGGCCTCGGGCGCATGCTAAGATTGGGTGGCTGAATTTTTGTCGGTAGGGGTCTATCTTCAGAAACATAATAATGCTATACGAGCAAAGTACCAAAGATTACCTTGGATCTCGAAAACTGCTGGAATCATCGAGCACAGATTCCTCCGTTGATGGTGCTCTAGGGGCCTTCACTGCTGAACTCCCGGGCTCGATGATTTCGGGTGCCTCTGCTCCGGTTACATGAACAGGTGGACCCGATTCAGAAATGATAATCGAGCTTTCCACTGAGTCTGCGCATTCGGCACTATGATCTGCTATTTCCGTAATATAACTATTGCAGGAAGTTTGATACCGTTATATCATTTCAGGCACACTGGGTGATAACGGAAATCTGCTGAGTATGTCTCAGGTATCTCTACAGTGGAGTATACAGATCCTCTTGTCCACTCTTTGGTTTGTCTGAACTTATACACTCTTCGACAATGTTCGAAACTTGTTTGGTTAAAACCTCGTAGCTTATCTTCGGTAATTTTTTTACAAAAGATGCACGACATGTTTAGCGGCACGAAATTAAAACCGAATCACGGAAACACGAGGTGTTGGCGTTGGTTGGGCGCGATCAAGAACAAAATCTGGACTGTGACAGCTAACACGTTCTGATCAGTGGATGACCGAGAAATGAATGTGGAAAAGAAATGAAAAAGGGAAATGAGTTTTTAAGACACGATCTCTTGTCCATCGGTATAGTCCGCCTTACGGTTCTGTGGCTATGGATAGAATGCGAATATAAAAAAAAAGTACCGGGTCTGCTAAGATTACCAATACATTTTAAATAAAAATAACCTAATTTTATGTTGATTAGACCGCGTATAAATTTTTTCCCGCCCACGCATTTTCTGGCGGCCGCTTCTAGCCGATGCAATAATTGTTGTGGACACTTGAATAAAATAATGCCTAAAAAATGTGTGTTTCACTGCGTTTTTTTTACCTATTGCCACTGAGAGTGAACAGTGGTGTGGTTTAATTATTAAAATAAGAGGAAGTAAATTTAATTTATTAACTTATAAAATATTTATATGAATCGAGGCACCGCACGCTTATGCCGCTACAGTTAAACCAGACTTTTTTATGCCTTTTACCCCTGTCTCCTCATCCGTCGTAGCCACAGACTCGTAAGGCGGACTATACGTGTGATGGGAGTAGGGGTGCATCGGTGTTTATCTGATAGGACATAAAATCTCACGAGAGTGCAGCGGCACGTCACTGTCTCAGTCTCTCTTTTGTTCCCGCGACCCAGTCTCATTTTTATGACCGGCCAGCGTCTTTGCATTGTTCTTATCTGGGTTTGACAAAATTAAAAGAATGAAAAGTGAAAAGCTAGGTAACAGACTGGGAGAATGGACCCAGGAGAGAACAAGTATTTACAATCATCTTGCTCCACCTAAAAACGATCATGGCGTGTACGATGCCTTCAACATTGAGAACAGAATAACACGTGTGCCGGTAAAATATCTTCATTATTTCTTTCTAAACAAGAAAGATTAGAAAGATTCTCTCTGTTGCTTGATCGCCTCGCGTTTCATGAATTTATTCCTCACTTTCAATTACAAAATCTAAAAAAATTTTTACTTACCATGAATAGTCACTCAACATTTTATCGCCTCTCGGGAGCATATCATTTTTTTTTTATATTTTTAAACCAGAGACAAATAAGTTTACGAAACTTCCATCTAAATCTCGCAGAAAATTTATGAAGAACTCCGGGATCAAAAGCACGCGTGCTAGCGAGGTTTTTTGTTATTTGGCATAGTTTAGCCAGGCTCATTTTGGATGAAAACTTTTTTTTTTAATAACATAAATAATAACGATTCATTTCAGTCCGGTTGCATGCATGCGGCTGATTTTTTTTTTAATTTCGGAGTTTGGGTCCATTTAATTGTACTGGAGGTTACGGCAAGGATCAAATCGAATGAAAATATTTTTCCGGTGTTTGGGGGGTTGCCTAGATGCCCTTCAGTAATTTTCATCCGTTTGGGAAATGTTTTTTTAAACCGCTGGTCAAAATTAAAAAAAAATATTATAGCCGCTTACCGCCGAGCGCTAGACCCCTACTCGACAACACGGATTTCGAGAACGACACTCGAACTATACAAAAACGTGCTTCTCATCCGTTTTGGAGTTCCAAGGCATTTTTGTCACCGCGGCTCTAACTATAATAACCGAAATGACGAAGTCAAGTATAGCTTGTGAAGCGGGTCACTCGATGATACGCAGTATCATGACAGACAAGGCTAGAGAAAAAGGGGAAGTAGAGATAGAACTGTAGATTAGTCTGAGTCCAGCCCTGACGTATGCCCGCAAGGGCGGTTCCAAGGCTGTGCGTCAAAAACACACAGGGGGGAAGTTTTTTAGTTGGTAGGCGGATCCCCAGAGGGGCCGAGTCCAACACTGCCTAGCCTATAGAACAACAGGCTAGTGCGTCTTTTGAAGATCTTTTACCCCCCTAAAACAAGAAAAAAAAAAGGCCACGCAAGAATATACAATCTGCCTTACTAAATCCCTACTAGAAATAGGTCAGTATTTTTGACGCAAGGTAGCTAAAAGTAATTGAGGACCACAGTGTAATAAATTAACATGCTCTTGTCGAGCTATAAGTTTAGTTAAGGGGTGACCTTTTTTAGGCAATATTATAGGATGTACCTTGTCATAAGAAAAATTGGACATTTCTATTCTACCTCCTACGCGTAAGATATCGTTAACTAAAATAGGTCTCAGAGATAGAATTTTACTTTTATTATCCAATTGCAAACCCCGTTTTAACGAATTGATTTCTTTATAAAATATTCTTGTTGAGAGGACTGTATTAATAGATTTGAAGCCCTACTAAGTTCTTGAACTGAAAGACATTCTACCTTACGTTTTTCATTTGGAACTCTTAAATTTAATATGAATCTAAGACACCAAGCAGTGACTCGTTGCAATTTAGTATATGTTGAGAATGAAGAATATATGTCAAAATGTTGAATTTGTGAAACAAGAGATATTTCTTGGCGGGTATATCTTCTTTTTCAAAATTATCTTTGTCAATATTAGATTGCAAATCGTATTCCGCTAACCAAGATAGTCCTTTCCACCAAAGGCGAGAGTTTATGAGTAATTTAGGTGTAGTCCCTCGAGTTATAAGATCAGCAGGATTGTCACCTGAACTTACATGATGCCAATCGGATACGCTGGTTAAGGATTATATCTCGGCTACTCGGTTTAATACAAAGGTTTTCCATTTCTGCGATTCAGCACGAATCCAACAAAGAGTAATAGTTAAATCCGTATAGTAGCATATTTTTGAAAAAATTAGTTGAATACCTTCGCGCACCTTTTGTACCAGATTGGCCAGCAAAACAGCCGCGCAGAGTTCTAGGCGCAGTAATGTAACATTTTTCAAAGGAACTTCCCTCGATTTTGCGCAAAGGAGATTAACGACTATTTCACCATTAGAGGTAGTTGTTCTTATGTATACACAAGCACCATAAGCCCTTTGCGAGGAATCGGCAAATCCGTGAAGCTGAATTTCACCAATATTTCCTGTAAGAACACATCGTAGAACTTCAAGGGTATGAAGATCAATTAATTGGTCTTTAAAAGTTAACCAACGCGTATGCAAATTTAACGGTATTGATTCATCCCAATTTAATTTGATTTGCCAAAGTTCTTGAATGATTATTTTTGTATTAATTATTATAGGAGCCAGTAGACCCAAAGGATCAAAGATTTGTGCAGTGACTGACAATATTGTCCTTTTTGTCACATATGTTTCAGTTTTAAGATCAAGGATAGTATACTTAAAAATATCTAGACCGTTATTCCAACTGACTCCTAGTGTTTTCGCTTGAAAATAATCTGAATCAAGTTGAAAGTCGCAATCGGTATTATCTTGAGCTAGCGAAAGGTCATTAGATAAAATTTTTCTTAAATTGATTACCCACCATTCTTTAGAATAAGTGTAATTTGTAGTTTTAATAATTTTAGGGCATCTCTGGTGAATTCCCTTGTTAAAAGATCATCCATATAAAAATCGTTAGCAATTACACGGCTAGCTAGAGGATATTGAGATTGATGTTCGATGGCTAGTTGTTTAATGCATCTATTTAGTAGGTAACAAGCCGAAGCTATGCCATAAGTTAAGGTCTTCAGTTGGAAACAAGATACTTCTTCTGAAGGATTATTCCGCGAAAAGATTTGATGATATTTTTTATCATCATTATGTAACAAAACTTGCCTATACATTTTTTCTGTCAGCTGTTTAGACGAATGAAAATTTCCGAAACCGAATTGTGCGCGAACACGTTTGTAACAATGAACGACACATTATACTTTAATCTGTATTTCCATAAATCGACTGGTTCAAAACTTTGCTTTAACTGGAAAATAAAATTTCTTTTGAATTTTATTGCACAGGTTTTTATTAACAAATCAATCACTTTGTCATGTTATACCGTAGGATGGGTATGGCATACTAACACATTTCTAACTTAGACTCGTCAAACAACCACTTAACTTTTCTTAACTACTTTTTACTACTTTTACATATTTTCAACTAAGTTCAAATACTTTCCCACCATTTTTACGTAGAGAATCTGTCGTTCCACGGAGCGCAACCTTTCTCTGTAGAAACTAGTGTGACACTCTACACTTTACTTTACTTTGAATCACTTTTGACCATTTTTACGTAGAGACTTTGTCGGTCCACGGAGCGCAACCTTTCTCTGTAGAAATTAGCGTGACACTAGTCTGTTGACAAAACATTGTCCGCTTCGTACGGTCCACCGACACTTTGACCAATCAGGTACTGACACGTCACAATCCAAGATGGTTTATTTCACGTTACAATATTGTTGCCAACCAATGAGAAAGACATCCACTGTTACTAAGCAAGCGGCGTTTATCATATTTACATCTACGTGCTAGGAAATGATACAGAATCGCCGACCGGGTTTTTTATACATAAGGTTTTGATTTAACTTATATTTTTATGGATGCACACCGTTGCAATTACTGTAATATGCGGTATTGCCAATTATATTGCATGTAAATATAATGTACTTTCCTTATTGTTTTAGCATTTAGTAGTTACATAAAAACATAGTAATTGAGCACAAATGCGGCGTTGCCGCTTAGATTAGTATTACGTTACATTACATTTTATAGAATTGAGTTTCACGCTTTTACTTTAACTTTGTACTGGGTCACGACAGAAATATGACGTGTGTCTTAAACATTCTCCCCCGCGTTGAATCGCTCCGGCTTCAAACCATCAACATTACACATACATAAAAAAGTATCTATACAACTTACTACTACTTACACTTATTATGACAACACAATACTACTACAATCTTCTAATACACATTGTCAAGAATATACTATTTTACAATATTAAGAAACAAAAGAACATGTAACATATCTCAAGTGTTGCACCTGCTCTACAAAAGCGAATCACCCAAACTACATAGAACTCCTGCTGAGATCCACTGCAATATGCTCATTGTGAGCATGCAAGCTAATATCCGAATTATACTGAAAACATTACGCGAAAAAACACAAAGAACCTTTCGGTGAGTTACTTGTTAGTTGATGCCCATCAATCTAACGCGCATTTGAACGACCCCTTGTGGAAATAACCCTTACTTAATCATCATATGAGGCACAAGTCGTAAATTTGCACCCCAAATCTATACGCATGGTGCTATAGAAACCACCCCTAAGTTCATGAATATGCATGGCACAAAGCTGCCCCTAAATTCGTAAATATGCATGGCACAAAGCTGCCCCTAAATTAGTAAATCTAAACCTACCCCAAGTGTACGCGTCGACGGGTTACCTGTTGGTTGGTACTCACCAATCCAACGAGCGCGTGAACTCCCCCCTTGTGGAAGTAACCACGCCTCCCAACCCCGAAGAAGACCCTTTAATTCCCCTGAACTGAGTGCAAAAAACAAACATCTCCCTGAACCCAACCCAACTCAGAGGAATGACACTGGTAACGAGGCTAACACTACACGTGCCCATGTAGTACGGAAACAAATCAGCGTGAAAGAAGAAGTGAAGAAATGAAAAGATGCTAGGAACCCCGTAAGGCGAAAGTTGCACCAGCCCAATTCTGGAACCGGTGCGAAAGGGACAGAGCGATACTGCCCGGGTAGATGGCTACCGTTTTTTATACACCAGGTTTGCGATTGGTGTGTCCACATAGACCGTTGAAAGAGATTGCCAAACGTTAGTTTGCGCGCTCCCGTTACGATGCTTGATTAGAGCAAAGGACCAACAAAAAGAACAAAAAACTGCAAAAGATCATTTAATTTTTTAGGGTTGCCCCAGGGACTCAGGTCATCAGCCCCAGTAACTTTTGTGGCAAGCTACCAAATCGACACAGGCAGGAAACCCGAAATAAAAATTTAACCAACAAAAAATGATGTTTGCTCACAAACGTCCTTATTTATTCTAGTCATATGACCTAAATTTTCATATTCCGATAAGAAATCATTATACTGAGAGGCAAGATCGGGATTTTTCAAAAGTTTTTTCTCAATATTATACAATCTACTTAATGCTAAAGTTTGAGAATCACCTAACTTTGATAGATTTTCGTTAAAAGAAATTCTAACTACAAATCGGCCATCTTGATTTCTAGACGTATTCTTTTGAAAATGTGCTTTGATTTCAAGGTCATGTCTTAACAGATGGGAAGATACCTTTACTTCTTCTAATTCCCAGAATATCGCGACCTGAGCTTCCAAAGGCGATACTTCCAAATTATTTTCAATGCAAGAATAAGATAAAGATGTCTGAGCAGTTTGATTATGATTCAGCAAACAATTGCCAGATAAAATCCAGCCTAACTTGGTTTTTTGAAATATAGGATTTTGTGGACCTAATTCTAAATGTCCATTTTAAATTCATAATGATTGGATAAGATCTTAAGATTTGCCTTAGATTTAATATTTGATCCATTCTTATTAATACCAAGTACAAAAGAATTGGTACTAAATCTCTCAAGCTTGAGCTTTTCACAAGCTTCCTCACTTATAAAATTAGATTGTGACGCAGAGTCTAATAAAACACGACAAAGCTGAAGAATACCATTCGAATCAGGAACCTGAACTATTGCAGTAGCTAAAAGAACATTATTGCATTGTTTCGACTTAAAATAAGCTAATAAGGATACTTGTTCAGAGAATACTTGTTCTTTCTTATCATTTAAAGATTCAAGATTTTTGTTTTCAGTAACATTCTCCTGGCCTTTATGATCTGGCCGCTTAGAGTTGAATTGATAATCTATATGAAGTAAGGTAGGTTAGGTTAGGTTAGGTTGAAAGTGAGTGGGTTACAATTAACCCTCCACTGTGACTGAATGATCTATTGTGGCTCACACCTTATTCATATTTCTCCCAATAGATCTATCTTCTTAATAAAGCTAATAATTGTATTGGGGGAGACATTCTTCATGTCTTCCGCCAGTAGTGTCACCTCGCCAAATAGGGCTAATCTCTTCCATGCAGAGTCGGCACTCCTCATCTTGCGCCAGTCCAATTTTGTGCATATGGTGCCGCAGTCTGCAGTGGCCGGTATACAGTCCCACTAGGGCTTTAAGATGCGTCCTATTAAGCTCTAGTAGTTTGTCAGTTAGCTGTTGATTTCTATGGCTGTTTATGAATGCCTTTGAGTGCCTTAGGCCTGGTAAGCTCAACCAATGCCTTCTCCACTTATCTGTTGCTTCGGCCAGGATCTTTATCTTGGCGGTAGCATGGGATATACCTATTGCCGGTTCGGGTCCCGTGAATTTCGTTGCCGCTCCACTCTTAGCGAGCTTATCAGCAGCCTCGTTGCCCTCTAGACCCATGTGTCCCGGAATGCATACTAGGGTAATTCTATTATTGAGACTTAGTTCGAATAGTGCTTCGCGACAGCTCCACACCGTCTTTGAATTGCACCATCTCGATTCAAGGGCTTTTAGAGCGGCTTGGCTGTCAGAGAATATCTTGATTGCCCTGTGTTCGTACTGTCGATTTGTCAGCAGCCTTGCACACATTTCAATGGCGTGAACCTCAGCCTGGAATATGGTCGCCATGGATCCCAGACTGATTGTCAGCTCTACTTTCGGACTTTTGCCATATACACCGGCTCCAACCCCTTCATTAGTTTTGGAGCCGTCTGTGTATAATCCAAATTCCGAACTAACCAAAGTCCCACTATTGCTGTCCAATTCCTCCTTACTGGGATAAACGACATTATAGGGCAGTTCGTAATTGGGTACTTTTGTCATGATATCTGAGGGCATTTCCAGAATGCCGCCGGTCATGAAGTAAGGTATGATGTCTTTTGTTACATCTCCTGCAAGTGGATTCTGATTTACAATCTTTGATAACATGATTTTTTCGTAGACAATTTATACAAAAATGTAGTTTTTTAGCTTCATTTATTCGATTGTTTATGGATAGCTTTAAAAATTCAGTGCAATTGTAAATATTATGGGAACCCTTATAGAACTGACAACTAAACTGAGAAGTGCTAAAATATGTATTTGTATATACGGTCTCTAACGTTTTTTTGTGATTCTGCCTTGTAACCAAATGAGATTTATCAGCTTTAAATGATTGACTACTAACTGATTCCAAGATTTCGCATCGTTATTTAAAAAGTATGATAATTCATTGAAAGTAGCAAGATCGCCTGCAACCTCACATTGCTCCCAGGCATGCCTCGTTTCATTATCAAATTTTGAAACATTTATGAAAATAATAAGCGTATCCCATTCATTCACAGGAAGATCTAAAGCGCCTAAACATCTTATATTTTGAGTTAAGCAGTCATATAAATGTCTTAAAGCTATATGTAATTTTTTTATGACATTAGGAATATCAAAGATTGCCTTTATATAATTATTTGTTTAGATTTTTTTGTTTTCAAAACGTTCACGCAAAAGCTGCCATGCTACGAAACTTCCAAGGAGTCAATGACGACAGCCGCTTCATTCTTTAATGAAGACTTAAGATAATAAAATTTGTGTATGTTTGTTAGCGAAGCATCCGAGTCGATCAATGAATTAAATGTGTCCTAAAATTGCCTCCACTCAGTATATTGTCCGGTAAATATAGGCATATTTAAATTTGGCAGCTCAATCCCCCCGGAAAACGCCCCATACCCATGGACACTGGCAGGTCGTTCGGAGGCACTGATTTGAGAAACATTATCAATAATAAAAGAACTCATATATCGTCCCTGAAAAGCCGTAAAGGCGTATCTCTATTATTACAAGTTTTCAGTAAAGCAATTTAAAGAAAAGTGGTGTCACTATTTTCTTTATAAACCCTAAATGATTAAATCTATTATACTTCCATTTTCACATTTATTTTAAGCAATATCTATTAAACACCATAGGCCATAACGAAAGTTTGTAAATTTACTATTGAATATAAATATCTGCTTTTGTTCGAGATAGGCCTTTGCGTTTTGCTAGTAACAAATTGTTGGTCACTGATCTATTGAGATACGCCTGTTCAAATTAAGATGCAAAAGGATTTAATTTTAAATTTTGATGGAAAATAATCAGGAGAAACGGGTATTTATTATATTATTTTATTTTATAAGGAAAACGAAATGACAGATTACAATAAATGGGGTCTTCTGAATACCTTTATTGAGACCAAAACGAAATACTAACGTTTTAAAATCGGGAGAAAAAAACAAAACGGTAATATTTTAATTATTCGTATGAGGCAAAGACTCATAAAAATGGACATGCTCAGGTATCTTTATGACTGGCGTTTTACCCGAATATAGAGCTTTTAAATCATTGTATTTTGCCAATGATATTGGGCGAAGCCCTTTATTTTTAATGTATTAAGCGGGTTCATCAATATTGGTGTATTTTGGCGTTTTAGAGTTAGTGATCGATAGTTTTGATCTTGGTGTCTCGTTTTAAAATGCATTTTATCTAAGGCATTTTTTTTACCATAAATTCAACCATGTCTGTCCATTTAAAAGCGTTTCCCTCATCATCGATTCTTATAGTACGCAACCTAAGGTTTTCACTTAATGATTTATAGTCCAAGAAATCATGAAAGGTCAAGGAGAAAACTTCATAAGGTTTTGCATGTCTTGCAAGACGAAATACGGGTATCAGTTGAGACGGTACAAACAATTCACCGGCCTTTTTAATTGAGTCGCCTTCACTTTGACCGTGACTAGTGGTAAAAAAACGAAGGCTAATTTCTTTTAGGTCTTTTGATTGCGAGATTAAGTGCAAAAGAGCTCCTGCCATGATGGTATTTCGGTTTTGCCCCCCACAACCATCTGCGAATAAGTTGGCTACACGGATTTTTTTTTCGTCGTATTTTAGTAACGTTTGAAGTAGTGCTGTTAATATTTCACAACCACCAAGTCCACTATCGCATTCATTCCAGGTATAGCAGTAGCAATCTCGAGACACTATGTCGTAAAAGGTTAAATTATAAACAGCAAATCTTCGTTTATAGAAAACTGCACCGTGGTTTGACATAGGCAAGTATATTACCTGTTGCAAATCAAAAGACATGCAAAGCAAGTTAGTATCATTTTGCGCCGCAACCTTGGAAAAGTTTTTGATCTCGCGTATAGCGTCTTTTGATCTTGTATGTTCGTCATACATTTCTTGCATTTCCAATTTCGTTTCTACAGAACCCTCATGATAAGTTTTGCATAAACCGCACTGATCCTTTTTCGGTCTATAAAATGAGAGATGCATGCCTTTAAAAACAGAACGGTATATTGTAAAACATGGTTTTTCAGTCATGGGTTCTAATTCCTCGACGAACATTGCATACATTTTCTTTAAAGTTAAGTCACTGTGCAGATATTCTCGAGTGCTCTTGGCTCGGCAATAATGTGATTCCACTCTTGGAAATCGATTAATGTGATCTTTTACCAATTTTCTATTAGCTTGATCCTTTAACGCAGCTGCATCACACCTACCACCACGGCGATCCTTTTCAATTACACCAGTAACTTGAAGTTTTTCAAATACTGTTCTGATTGTCTTTTCACTTACACATAACGTGTTTATAAATAGTTTACGACACACCTTGACTAAACTACCTTTAAATGGCAGAAAAAAGAAATTTGTGTTCTGACGTCGCGATTGAGCTTTATTGGTGGTGGTCGATTTCTTGTTTTCCTGTTTTACGTACCGTGAAATAAATTCTCGTTGAAGTTGAATGTCTGTAAATATAGCTTGCCTATATTCTTCACTAAACTTAACACACTGTCTTCCACCTTTTTTAAACCATTCAGTGTTACACCTTGGACCCAATACCCGCTCCTTGACAGTTTTTTTTTTATGTATTAACTGAAATGTATTGTGCGCCACTGCGTCGTAGGGTTTGGGCTACTTTCTTTTTGTTTACCCTAATAGTTTCCTCTTTTTGATGTCTGGTATTCTTTCCTGGATATCTTTACTTTGTTTCTTCTTACTAGGTCGTTTCTTGGAAGTCAAAGTAGAGGCATCACTGTTGCTTTCGCTTTTGCGCCGATGTTTATCAGACGAAGGCAAATCCTCCCTAAAATGATCCCAACACAATAGAATAAGACATCGAAAACAAGAACTCCATACCTCTCTTTTGCAGCGATAACATATTGTCTTGCACCGACAGGCATAAACAAGCAACATTTGTTTTGAGATAGGCCTCAAATATTTAAGTATTTTCTTCAAATTAAATTGTAACAAAAAGGCGTAAGTCAAGATTCGCCCTAGGGCGATCAAAAAATATATTATTTTGTGGCGTATCTCAAGATACGCTTATACGTCAAAATATTTTTATCGAATTTTTGAGATAGGACAAAGAGGAAAAATTTAATTTTATGGAAGCGGTGTTAGATTTAGATACGCCTTTCCGTCACAACATAGAGTACATATCTACATGTTTAAATCCGGGTCTAACTCAATTTCGCCTAAATTTGAGATACGCCTTTACGTTATAACAGGGACGATATGTGTTATAATTATATTTCAAGTTAAAGGAAAATACATTTTAGAATGACAAAATATGTTTACCTATAGGATAAATATTCGAGTTTGTTTAGTCTATAGGTTGTTTACATTAACATAAGTGGTTGATATAGTTCAGCCGGGAATGTATAGCCAAGGAAGGGCAGTCTGTTGTAAGAACCGATTTTGTGAATACATAAAAATAGCATTCGTATTAAATATTATAATAAAAGTATATAAAACTGTTATTTCCCAAACATTTTTCTAACATATGTTTTAAATTGACTAATTACACTGAAATATTTTTCTTCAAAATTTGATCTTTTAAGATCGCTTTTATTTAAGATTCATTCCTCTGAATTAGTATTATCCTTCTTAGAACATTCAGAAATTAAGATATCATCAATTTCATCCTGAAGCAATAAAAAATCACTAAGTAAAGGTTCTAATAATGCCAGTCTAGAGTTTATTTGGTTATAAATAAGATCGTCGATTGTTTGTGTTTTTATTTGTTCAAAAAATGTGCAAAATCTTGTAAATTGACTCTTAAGATTAGTACGTTGTCGTATTTTCGCTTTTGAATTATTCATGCTGGAAGTAAGATATTTAAGGGAAAATAATTCAGTAGATGTAGCTAGGCTGATTCGGGCCCAAAATCCCATAAGAATTAACATGGGACCTAAAACCTGCATTTTTAGTGCCATTTTAGGGGCGTGGCACTTTTCCTAGAAGCCATCACCCTCTCTTAACCTGAGTGGAAACCAGCTACTATCGCCATCTAGTATCTGACGTCATAACTGCTCGCAGCAGATACAGGATCCATCTTAACCTAAGTGGTGCCCCCTGGTATTATCAACCTAACTAAGCAACTTAATGAATAAATAATAACAGAAAAAAAGTTTGTGCATTCAGCGGGAATTGAACCATGAACCTAAGGGTTAGAACTTCAGAGCCTTGCAACATACGCTACGAGAGCTTATACCTTGGAACTGTTAAACAATGTTCGACAACGTGAAGCCACGAGGACACATCTGAACAGATTGTTGGAACAAAGGTCCTTAAGTGAGATCATGGCAATATTATGGTTATAATGTACAAAATTAAGGCAAACCAGACTGTTTCATCAGAATCTACTTAGTAAAACAAAATAATTGATATCTGAGTACTACTACCTGAAGTTAGGCAACCAGTGTTTCAACAGTAAATATATATCGTCGGTTTGGAACAAGAGGGTCATAACTCAAAAAACTAAGATTTTCAGTAGAGCTGATCAAAGTTTTATAAATAATAAAAATGTGAATATTAATGGAAAAAATATCTTAATACATTTTGGTGTTTTCTGAAATGATTAAGTGAGAAGTATATATTATTTATTAAGTAGAGTTTATCATTTGTCTTAATTTTTGGTTTTAGAATTAATTATTTTTATAAAAAATTTTGAGTTGTGACGCTCTTTTTATTTATATATTTTATTTTTCAAGTTTTGGTTATAAAATAAAAGACATAGTTCAAATTTATATTTATTAAACTACACAAACAGAATAAAAATATAATAATACTATTCTTTGCTAATTAGTATTTATGAAAATATAAATTAAACGTAAAAACTTATTTTCAATGGTCAGAAAAGATTAAGTAAGAGGTAATTATTATTATAGATTCTTATAAAAATCTTTGTAATATTGGGGCATTACAGTTGTACCATTTTTTTTGTTGGCAAATAAGGATAAGATGCTCTCCTTTTTTTTAGTTGTTATGCCAACCTTTTTTTTATATGCAGCTTTCAATGTTGGTTTTCTTTTTATAGGCAACGCTTGCCTTCTATTTTTTAAAAAAGCAACGGAACGAAAATAATCCTCCTTGTAGGATATTTTATAAAATAGTTCTTCTGGATTATCTTTTTTAAATTGAAGGGCACATAAATTGGATAGTTGGACCATTTGGCCATCGTTTCCTTCATTCTTTAAAAAATTATCCTTAATGCCAATTTCCTGAGCCAGTAATTTAATATCGTAAAAATCTTGGTAGGACATCTCGTGAACTTGGTAGGGTTTTCCACGTTTTTTTGCTTGTCTTATTAAAGATAGATACTGGTTTGGTACGTAAATGGGCGAAAAATTTTTGAATCTTTTTATTGAGCTGTCAATAACTGAGTGTACGTGGTCCCCCTCGTTCTGAGTGTGTCTGGTAACTGGTCTCTTACACCGTTCTTCATTTCCTCCGAAATTTTAATGGTATTTCCATGTTTACCACGATTTTCGGGTTGAAGCATACCTTTTACTTTATCGTTTTGTTTCTCTATGACAGTTCGAATAATTCTCGAATTAATACCCAGAGAAGCCATAAAAAATTGTTTGCAAACTCGAATATTTTCAGTTTCCAATTTAAAATAATATGCATTGTTAAGATCACGAAATTTTGTAGATGCATTTAAATATCTATACCGTGGTTTTATAGTACTTAAACATGATGCTATGAACATGCGTTGTTTGTGAAGATGTGCCATTGCCCAGTACTCGTCAAAGATTGCCTGTCTCTGTACCTCAGAAATTTTTGTAGAACATTTTAGACGACACCTTTCTGTATTACATGTAGGTAACAGCTTTTTAGCTTCCCTGGTAACAAGTACCTTCTCCTTCGTTCCATCGGCTTTTTTTGTGACTTTTATAGAAGTGTAAGGAAGACCACTATTTCTTAATTTTTTGCTCACGTTTCTGTGCCACTGATTTATTAATTTCTTGCGTTTCCTAACTTTTTTGTTTGGTGGGGTACAAGGGTTTTTTACAGAACGCTACTTACTATCTTCTCGAGCTGGTTCATCTTCAAGATCACTACCCTCAGGAGATGAATAATCAGGATCTCCACTAGTATCATTATAAAATGCACTGGAAGAAGTAGAGGAGGAGGAGGACGACGTACTGCTTTTATCATCATCGTGATCAAGACTGAAACTGTTTTCTTTACCGGGTACTAAAACAACAAAATCATAAGACAATATTGGTAAAGCATTAATGAAGACGCAACTTACGGTTTTGGACTAAATCATTTTCAAAAGCGATTGGAACGATTTCTTGTTTTGGAGTTTCAGAAATATTTGTACTACCTTTACCAGCTAAAAGATTAATTCGTATTTTTTAGTTTATTGGGTATTTTATTCAAAAAACATATAACTTACCATCTTGGTTTGGTATAAGAAAAACATCCCCGTCAATGTTTTCAACAATTTTGTTTGGTTCATTATGAGATGCATCAATTACCTTTTTAGATTGCAGTTCATTGCAAATTTGGTCCGAGACTACTGCAAATTAGAAACAAATATAGTTACTTAAGTTATGTACTTTGGCTTTACTGTGAATTGATAAACTGTTTACTTTCTGTATTTACACTAGCTGGAATATTTGAGAGATATGTGTCCGTTTCTTCGACAACTGCAATAACTCTTGGCGTATTGTGCTCTCTAGCCAGCTCTAATATATATCGAGTCCTTTTACTCATTTTCGCTAAAAAAAGTATGTTTTTGAAAACGATAACATTTTTAGATTAGGAAAAAACATTACAGAAAATTTTGTACAGAATCGTAACATGTCAAAAAATATCCAAAACAATTTTTCCCCATCAGTCCAAGAGAGTATTATGACAAAATGTGTACATCTTGTTTAAAATTACATTATGCTAAACACTAAATAGTTTTGTTCAATACAGTCATATCTCAAAATGTGCCAGTTTATTTTAAAGTAAGGATTGAAAACAGTACTTACCTTTTAAGAAAAACCGGTGTAATTTGAGGTGAGACAATTTTGCACATAAATGCAACAAGATATCGGTGTTATTATATAAATATTTTGATTTGTAACGCTCTGTCCCAAAATATGCGCACCCAATCTCTACAAGTGCCACACCTCAACTGAAATGTAACAGTCTTGTTTTAAAGCAAACACGGTTATTTATGATGTGACATTTGATCGTAACGCGCTCTGGTGAGAAATATACAAAGTTGATTTGTAACTATCTTACACATCATATATTATAATATTTTGAGCTGAAACAGCAATGAAACTCAAAAAATGAAAATTTTGAGATGTGACCCTCTTGTTCCAAACCGACGATATATTATTGCGTAAAAAAATCAAGAAAGACCCTTAGGCCGCCCCAATTAATTAAACCCAAAAGTTAGTGAATGAAGGAAGGATGTCATTGACTAAAAACAAAAGATTGTTGCCCCACTATGTCTTAAATTCGCTGCGCCTATTTTAACATAAGTTCTTTTTGGTGGAAAAAGTCTAGAAATAATGTTTGTATACTTCCAGCTTTTGCCAGACTTTATATGACTTTTACTATTAAATCCCCTTCGGTGCGCACTAACACAAGAAGAATTTCTTTATATTTTGTCAACTCTGTATTGGAATATCCTGTTGGGTGTTCTTTTATCAATAAAATCAGTAGTTCAGTGGTTAAGGTATATTTTTCATTATAGATCATTGGTGTGTTGTTTTCAATTTCTACAGGCTTATTCCCAATAAACCATTCATTTTCGCACATTCTAAAACCAAAGTCTAGTCCGTTTGGTAAAGACATATAAGCGCTAATTTATTTTAGACATCTTATCTCGTGGACCTCTAACCTTCTAACGAGGTACTCAGCAGCGGAACGGGTATTTAAAACAAAACTGAATCACAACAGCATCACAACAGCATCACAACGTCAACACAACACTATCAAAACACTATCGTGATTGCATCAATACATCACAACACAAACACGTCAGCATCACAACAAAAATAATAGGGCTGTTTCTAACATATAGCGATTGATGCTTTACATTTGCAATACAATTAGTTTAGATAGAAATAAAACCAAAAAATAGTTATATATCAAAAACATTTAGTTACAAAAATACGTATAAAAGATATGCGACAATGATAAGAAACAAAAATAATATCCTGGACGTTATAGCTCCATAAGCCACATTAATGATGCCCACATTATAATATTCTAGCTAAAATTAGTCAGTCAAAATAATAATAAGACATGCATTATTTTACAGTAGATACAATGACAAAGGCGCTAACATTGTATCAAGAATATTATTCGATATACAAGATAATAATAATCCAAGACAGCTATATTAGAATAATTTAAGATCAAGTACAAACTTATTACCAACCTCGTATGTATTATATTATTAAGTTTACATCTATGATAAATAGTACGGAATTTAAAAACGCAGAACAAAAAATATATATACAATAAAAGCAATACCCTGTATATTAAATACTTCTGATAGATTATTATAAGAACTTATCGACGGGGTGATTAGATAAATGTAAAATTTGGTCTAATAATACCGAAACTCGGCCCATATACTTATCGAGAGCCAGAAGTAAATTTCACCAAACCAGACTGCAAGTCAAAAATCTGAACCGCAGCTGGATCTGACTGTGATATTCGATATTAGAGGACATCACGCAACTCTTCTCACCATTACACAAGATACCCCAAAACAGTGCGCTTTTGGTTTTCAAGCGACGTACTAATAAAAATAATATACATCGTAAAACTAAAATTTACCCCATCATTACAAAAACACGTTTATTTACAATATATGAATAGAAGATAAATGCAAAATCATATACAGAGTGTTAGCTACCTTAATAACTATTTTAACTACAATATAATTCACATCAATCAAAGATATTTAAATAATATGGCATATTTTATTTTAGAATACATCAAGGAATGCTGAAAATTTTTAATTAATACAACATTTGGTATACACATACGATAAATTCAAATTAGGTTTTCAAAAGTTAACAACCACGTATAATATATTATAAAGTTTATAGAAAATATTATAGAAAAAAAAGCTCAGCCAACACTAAAAATACCCGAAAATAAAAAATAAACAAGGCCGTCAATTTTACCCAAAGGTACTTATATTTACTCTGGATATAACATTTATAACAGTCTCGTGTAGACACTCTGCATACTAATTAATTACTAGAGCTGCACAACTGATATCACACGAGGTACTTGCATCTTATATATCTATAACATTAGTAGAAATATCAGTTGACTTCGATGTAGTTAACCTTGATATTAAATATGCAACTAAATAGTAATGATGTAATTATTATCATAGGTCAGTCGTTGAAATCAATATTTAAATTTATTTACAATTGTCCAAAAAACAAAGCAGCTTGCTTCTACAAATAATAATATGTATACAAGGTGTACCGAAAAGTCGAGTATGAATATTAACTAATAATAAAAGTTATAGGTACATTGTTTCCCAATTATACCGGTTGACCTGACTAATTTTAATTTTTCCTATAAGGACGTATATTGCAAACAAGTAAGATCTGGGAACTCTATAAAAATAAATTAATATACATTAGATGACCTTTCAAAATTCGTACAATTGTTGCAACATTGAAATATCATATATTATGCGGTTCACTGCACATTTTATTCATCGAATAAAATTTAAAAATACCAAGAGTCGTAGGATAACTAAGTAATTGTATATAACATTTAACCTGGTACAATGCCAAGGTTACACCGGTAATCGTAAACATTTGTGACATTAAATCAGCCTATGCATTATTTGTTTATTGAATTATATGACGGAAAAAATTGTAACAATACGATATGCGACTAAAATGCAAATAATTTTAAATGTATTCTAATTACGTCACCAGCTTATATAAAATACAGCTATCGAGTGAGTTAGTGGGCAGTTTAGTGATATTCTTATACTTATCTTCAGAGTAAGTACCAAATATTTATTAGATTTTGTTTAGTTGTTAAATATATAGGAGATAGTTATTTAACAAATTTATTCTTTTTTAGTTTTTAGATAAAATGCTTGTATATAATTATTGTGTAATATTTTGAAGATAACACTTAAATATACGTTAATAAATTCATAAAAATTACGAGCCTAAAAAATAATCTTAATAATAATTCTGTACAGAAATGAGCAGAGACCTGAATCTATCAACTTTCCACCACATCAGCCGTTGATAAAAAAACCACACATTTAAACAACCCACTTAATATCATCCACGTCTGTTTTATTTCTATAATAATTAAATAAAACATTATATTCACTTGCACATAAATAACAGTCTTTAAATGGATAGCTAAAATATTGAGATAAATCAGATATATTGGAGAGTACAAAGGTTTTCTGTGAGCATAAAAAATGGAAATAAACAATACATTACAAATAAAGAAGGTTATATTTTATAGTCTGCATATGGGGGAAAATAAAAGCTCACATAAAAAAGACACTTATCACTAAACTCGTATATACTACATTTAGATATAAAAAACCAGTGCAAAAAATAAAATGGCATATCGTCAAGTTCAAAAGACCCTGTATATAATAATATTTGGAGTACAGTGTACTACTTAAATATATAAAACAAATTTCAGATTAAAAATTATAAAATAAGTCATTCTCCTGCAATTATAAAATTTAAGATTGGTAAATCCTAAGAAAGTCAAAAACAGCATACACAAGTCAAAGGTCAAAGCAGTACCATTTTACTAATTCATCAACAGTAATCTAATGTACTTACTCACAAAGCCAATTTTAGGATTATTGTTATGTCTCTTTTGGGAACCCCTGTATAGAAATTGAAATAAATAATTAGGATCCGTCAATTTAATAAATAAACAAGTTCTCATTAATAAATAATTATGAATAAAATATTATACTAACCCTATACCTATATAGGCACAATCTAGCTATGATATAAGTGTCCAAATTTACCCATTTTTAAAAATGTATTAAAATATAAATCATTGCATTTTTATTCGCTTTATTACAGACAGTAAACATGAAGATATTATTAAAAGAAAAGCCACATATTGAAACGTCAAAAATTAGCATAAATAAAGCATTATCTAAACAAGACTCGTAGGTAACTGACGATCTGCATAATGATGTTACATTTTTTAATTATTATAAACAATTTTAAATTATTTCTTCTTCTTATACAAGGCGAGAGAAAAGCACTTGTCTATCTAAGAAATAAAATAAATTAAAAATATGTTGGAAACACTACATTAGGAATATACTATGAAAAATATATATCTTAAAAACTAAAAAATGTTCCACATAAACGTTAATGAAAAATAATACACACAAATCAACTTGTACGGTTGCAGACCCCGTGTTCATTTTAAACTTTTCAATATAGCTTAAGTGGTGTATCAAAACAGTAAAAAGGGCATAGCCAAAGATTACCTAAATTTTAACTGACTGAATGTGCTTGGTATGTACCTAAATTGTTTGATGTAAATTAGGATTTGAACAACAGAAACCCGATAAGGAATGATCGTCTATAGATGTACTATGTCATTGCCCTTGCATAAGACACACTCAACTTGTTGTTGCTCGATGAACCAAGAGGTTTGACTTCATGAATTATTGTTCAGTCAGTACTCTCTTACGGAGTCGCTACCTAATGCATTGTAAAAAATGGTCAACATTTAAAAAAAAAAATTCAGACTCTTTAAGATAAAAATAAAAATGTTTAATAATTATAGCAAAATTGTCATGATTTATAGTGATTCGTACTTTACACCAAGACTTACGAACGCCCAAGAATACGTAAAAAAAGTAATTCAGATTAAATTATTTATTATCAAGAAAAATATTGCAATGTGACAGAATGTGGGGTAAAAGTTTAAAAATATAGTACTTTGCAAAAACTATACAGTAAACAATGAAAGTATCATTCAAAATTTACAATAAACATTCCAAGATATCCAAGTCTGTATATTATTTATTAACACAGTTGTATGTAACAATATCCAAAAAACTACGGTTTACTAGAGCACACTGTATACAGCATGGTAGAAATACTTTGCATATTTCATATTCTAATTTGATAAAAGAATAAAACATAATTATAGTTTAAAGCCAAACCTATAAATATTATTCTCAAAAGAAAAGGTACCTCTCTGTACGAAAGTAATTAGAAGTGCTAATATTCAAGCAAGAAAATACTATGGTGCGTTATATAGGTCCATAAAAATAAATAATAAAAAAAAAACACAGGCTGTTATTTTAGGTTATATAAAGATGTAGAATATTTCCTTAAAGAGAAAGCTCTTGTCAATTTTTGACAAGAAGCAATAGACAATTTAATAAAATGTAGGCACCTGAATAAATTAGAAAAAAAATTGAACTAAAAATATGTATCGATAATAAAAGCATTTAAAAAATGTGCGTGTAATAAGATAAGATACCTATCTATAGCGAACAAATATTGAACGTTTCGAACCACACAACTAACCCTGTATATACATTTACAAACATCAGGAATTAAGCAGGTTAAATAAACTAAAAATGTACCTTGTGAGAATTCACAGTACTGTAGAGAAACAGAATAAAAGTAAAAATACAATTCAACGCATGGAAAGTGATAATTTTAAAATATATTCTGCACTTGGCATATAATTAATTCGATTACGACATTAGTATTTTTTACTTTTTTACTTTTCAGCTTTCCACCATTGCGCCAGAGACAACAGCCCACACAGCAACAACAACATCTCCACCAACAGCCAGAGCAGCCACCTCACCAACCAGCGCACAGGCAACAGCCTAGTGCATCCTCAGTGAGTGCGACCGCATCGCAAAATCAGGTAGGAGACCTGCTCGGGGTTTTTAATGACCTAAAACAGTTTAGCATGGCTGGTATTATACAAATGCTCAAGGACTTTGTCCAGGTTCTAAAAAGCTCGCCAACTATGCAGGAAAAACTTATTAATGTTTTAGAATTCACCCAAACCTGTGGAAAATATGAGGTATAGATGGCGAGCTTAAATAACCAAAATAATTTATATAATAATAATAGAAAAAATGTTAATAATAAAAATATAAACAAAAACAGCTCCAGGACAGGGTTCTTGAGCTTAAAGATCATGAATTGGAATGCTAATGGCTTAAAAAATAAGACAGGAGAATTCATTAATTTTCTTTCTAAATACAATGTAGATGTGGCTTGCGTCACCGAAACAAAGTTGACAGAGAATGATAAACTTAAAATCAAAAACTTTGCGGTTTATCGTGCCGACCGCAATGTGCGAGGAGGGGGCGTGGCCATAGTCATCAAAAGTTCACTCCCCCACTCGCAAACACATAATTATATCTCACAAATTGAACATGTTAATGTAAGATTACGTAACGGCACCATTATAACAGCTGCATACGCACCACCGCGTATGCAGCTGACTAACGCAGACTTAGATCCATTCTTTGCCAACTTTGAGAAGGTTCTCATAGCAGGTGACTTGAATGCTCGGCACGATATGTGGGGCAATCACCAGAATAATCATTACGGAAATTTATTATTCGACTACGTAACAGACAACAACTTACAGCTAGTTGCCTCGGAGAGGCCGAGTCATTACCCGCCCAACGGGATGACACCGACATATATTGACCTTTTTATAAATAAAAACATACTTGGCCTCTCCGAGGCAACTATTCTCGACGAACTCAATTCAGACCACTTGCCCCTTATTATACAATATCACGTACAGATGTCTTACGAGGCACCTAATACTACTTACTTACTCAAAAACATAAACTGGAGACAATACAGACAAATACTTAACGAACAAACTACAATCAACAATAACATAAATTCTATAACTGAACTTGAAGACGAAGTAGACAAACTTACAAAAAACATACAACACGCAAGAGACCAGGTTGCAACCGTTGTTAAAATCAGGCATAAGGAGGATAAGCTCCCACAGGAGATAATAAATCTAATTTCCTTTAAAAATAAAATTAGGAAGCAATGGCAACGGTTGCAACGACCGATAGACAGACTGAGAATGAACGAACTGCAACGAACAATACGGGACAAAATCAAAAAACATAAAAACGACATGTGGACAGACACACTAAACGGACTGACAGCACGGGACTCCTCTCTATGGCGCTTAACAAAGCGCCTAAAGAGGAAATTCCGTAAAATACCAATTTTACAAAACAACCAAGTACAAACAGACGAGGAGAAAGCAGACTGCTTAGCCGCGTCACTGGCAGCAGTCTGTGTTTCTCCTGAAAACACGACAGATGAACAAAATTTCATAACCAACAGAACAATAAACTTGACCAGGCAAATATATCCGATACCGCCGACAGTACTTACAAAATTACTAATTAGACCCGGAACCTTGCATGGGGTGATTAAAACACTACCCCTATGCAAGGCGCCCGGACCTGACAACATACACAACATACTCTTACGTAACATTCCTCGTAAGACATTTGTACAACTACTATACATAATCAATCATATCATAATTTTGCAGCATTTTCCAAAGCAATGGAAAGAGGCCACTGTAATACCTATATTAAAACCTACAAAGGACCCGACCAAACCAGACAGCTACCGACCGGTAGCGCTGACCAACACACTCTCGAAACTGACCGAAATACTAATTTTACGTAACATCAACAAACAAAACTTAACAGACAAAATACCGAACGAACGATTTGGATTTCGACCTGGCCATGGTACCACCATGCTTGTGGCGAAGGTTGCGCAAGATGCTATGACCAACTTTAACAGAGGTATGAATACAGTACTCTTGTCATTAGACATCAAGCGTGCCTTCGACACAGTATGGCACCATGGCTTACTGCACAAACTTTACCATGTACATATCTTTCCATTACATTACATAACATTAATAAAATCATACTTAACTGACAGACAATTCTTTGTGAGAGTTGAAAGCTCATTGTCTGCACCCAGAGCGACAAGTGCGGGGGTGCCGCAAGGCACAGTATTGTCCCCAATACTGTATAATCTGTTTACGGCTGATATGCCGCAGTACCCTCTCACAAAACTCGCTCTGTATGCGGACGATGCGCTAATATACGTGCATTCGTTCTATGCGGAGGCAGCAAAGAGGAAAATCCAGACGCACGTCGACTTGCTGCAGCCGTATTTTTCCAAGTGGAAAATTACGGTAAACTCCGACAAGACCGTTTGTACTATTCTCACAAAGAAATTTACAAACAATAAAATCTTTGTGCCAATTAAAATTAATAACGAATACATACGACCAACTAACAAACTAGTATACTTAGGACTAACTTTGGATGGAAGACTATCATTTATGACACACATTTCCAATACCTTAAAAAAGGCTTTTGCAGCAATGCAAAGCCTTTATTCCCTTCTCTCTCCTAGATCCCCACTATCTCCAACAAACAAAAGACTAATTTATATTCAAATAATTCGACCTATACTGACTTATGCAGCGCCCATATGGTGTTCTGCATCTAATACACAATTAACAAGGTTATTAAGATTTGAGGACAAGATTCTGCGATGCGTCATCTCCTCCGGGAGGTATGCGCGCATCGCAGATCTTCACCATATGGCCGCTGTAGATGACATACGACAGCACATAATCGACATTTCTACTAAGTTTTTCTTACGTAACATACACAACTCACCACTGACATCAAACATAACAGAACTAAGACATGACGAAAACAGACATGTAAAACACGGACCACTTTACTCTAGACTGCCTCTCTGGCACCAGCCCCTCCCGTAACTGTATTAACACTTCACCCCTACAATTTAAAACAAACATATTACACAATACAATTAAACACAAAACAATAACACACACACAATGTACAGACAAACACCACACAAGAGTTCCAGGTCTGCTATTGGTCCCCGCTTGCATTGTGGGCGGAGACTGCTAGTGGACCTGAGACTCAGCACTACTCAAAAATTTTTCACAACGCGCACACAAGTACACTAAAAAGCCCACTAATGCAGTGGGAGGAGCTTGCTAAGGGAGTTAGTCTCGACTATAAATACCGACAATGTTTTGACGCTCGCCACGTGGAAATCGGCTATAAGAAGCGCGATTTCGCAAGGAACGATCAGTCGGTGCAGAACCATAGAATAGTAAACAAGTAAAAGTATTGTTGAGCATTTGTTCCGGTTTTTAAAATCTGCATAAGTCTTTTCTTTGGACGAACGTCATCCGAGAAGTCGCCAGTTGTTCTTGGAGATTCCGAGACCTGGGTGTACCACGTTGGGTACACGTTGAACCTGAAGTTAAAAGCAAGGTGTGCTGAGGAAGAAGCACCGGCGGAGGGACGCCGTAGTCGAACCCGATACTGCAAAAGGCAGTGGTTCCTAGCTGTCCTAGAAGTTTGTACCTGGAATACGGGCAGACTTTGCACGCACCTAGGGGAAAGAGTCCGCTTACGATCTTCGGAGGAGGGCCAATCGTTCAAGCACCTTTGCCACCTAGAGAAGTAAAGTTGAGATACGAATAGCGACGAGAATTGTACGCAGCCGACGTTGCCGACTTTGGACATACAGTGCCATAACCGCTGCGACTGACGCCATCGCCAAGGAGGCGAGGACGAGTGTTTACCACCTGGGCATAACCTGCACCAGGTCGGCGAGAAGAGATAGCCTATTGGCAGAATAATTTTAAGGCGAAATACGACGAGAACTGGACATTGCCGACGTTGCCGACTTTGGACAACCAGTGCCATAACCGTAGCGACTGACGCCAGCACCAGAGAGGCGACTACGAGTGTTTACCACCTGGGCATAACCTGCACCAGGTCGGCGAGAAGAGAAAGCCGGTTGGCAGAATAATTTTAAGGCGAAATACGACGAGAACTCGACATTGCCGACGTTGCCGACTTTGGACATCCAGTGCCATAACTGCTGCGACTGACGCCATCACCAGAGAAGCGTGTACGAGTGTTTACCACCTGGGCATAACCTGCACCAGGTCGGCAAAGTGAGAGAACCACGTGGCAACGTGTAAAAACTGCGAATTAGTGAAGAATCAGCGACGCCGAGAGCTGAACGACGAGGCCAGGCCTCTAGCAACTAGTGCCAGAGCCTAGAAGACGAATACGAATACCCACCACCTGGGCATACCTTGCCCCAGGTCGGCGAAGACGAAGCCAAGTGTGGCAAACTACAAAATGAGTGGAGAAAAAGAATTAGATAGCGAGAATTCCCCAGCCCAGACGGCTGAGGGCGAAGAACAACCGTACATGCTCAAGACTACCGAGGCCGACACCAGGAAGGGACCTGGGTCGACTTCAAACTGCCCTACACAGATCGCCGCCCCTGAGAAAACGGATAGAGCTAGCCGTGGTGCTTCCAGGGATGTGCCCCTCGAAGGAGGAAGCGAAGGCGAACTGTGCCAGGACATGGCGCCCAACTCGATGACTTACTCAGGCGATAGGAGTAAAAAAGAACCCTGTGACGACGTTAGGCCCTTTGGCCTAAGCTATCGCGGATCGTCGACAAACCTACCCACGGAATGCCCAGCTTATAACACCAGAGCAAAGCGCCGATTATGGGAGGAGAAATATAATAAAGACGTGGAGATTGACGATTCTATAAATACGATTATGGAAGAGGAGATGCCACCATGGAAATGGCGGATGCCGTCTCAATGGAAGGAAGGAGACGAAAGGCCAAGCTATGCGGATGAACCTAGGGGTCTGGCGCGGCCACTAGGTGACCGGCAAATGCCGCCAACGCGGAAAGAAATCCGGCAAAAGCGGAAAAATAAAGAAAGAACGAAGTAAGTATGGATGCCACCCTTGGAGGAGGGGTATCGGCGGTACATATGTGATGATAACCAACCCAGGCAGCAGCCGAAACCTGAAAAAATAGCTAGAAGGAAGAGGAGAAAACGGAATAAGAAACAAGGAATAGCGAATACGCTATTGAATTTTAATTCGGCAACATTGCCGAGAATTGATATAGCAATAGAAGGAACCCCAGTAAGAGCATTACTTGATACTGGGGCCAGCCGGAACATTATTAAAAGTACGCTGCTGCCCATGACAATTAGAAATAGAGCCCCAAGGGGCGAAATGAGATTAGCCTGCGGCGAAACCTATCATTCAACCAGGGGGGATATACAGCAACGAGTAAAGATTAAGAATATGACGATGCTGACTAAGTTCACGATCATGGATGAGTTAAATGAGGATGTCATTTTGGGCATGCCATGGTTCAAGAATAATGAAGTGATAATGGATATGAACCGGTGTTGTATATACCTGGGTAGCACCGCCAGAGATACTGTATACTGGGGGAAGCGGGACGTAGACGAAGAAGACGAGGATAGTGTTACTATCCCGTATGTACCAGAAATAGACAAAGGAGAATATACCCAAATGTTGATGGACTTTGCAGAATTATTTAAAGAAAGTGTACAACAAAACACAACAAAGGCTACCCAACATCGAATCCGATTAACGGATACGAAGCCAATCCGAGTGAGGCCATATGCTTTGTCAGAGATTAAAAGAGTAGCGGTTCAAGAACAGATAGCAGAGATGCTTCGGGCAGGAGTAATCTCGCCGAGCACCTCTGAGTATTGTGCGCCGGTGGTAGCAGTGGCTAAAAAGGATGGAACTATGAGATTCTGCTTAGACTATAGAAAATTAAATGAAGTAACCCAAGAGGAAGTGGCGGCACTGCCTGTAATCCCTAACACCTTGAAAGAAATTGGAGAAGCCCGAGTTTTCTCTACCCTGGACCTTAAAGCCGGATATTGGCAAATACCGGTAGCAGAAGCAGACAGACACCTAACGGCATTCGGTTTATTGGATGGAAGCACTTACGAATTTAATGTAATGCCTTTTGGCCTCAGGAATGCGCCAGCAACATTCCAGAAACTGATGTCGGAAGTTCTGAGTGGGGAGCTGCAAAAGTTTACGAGAGTGTACCTGGATGACGTGATCATTTTTTCACCAGATCACAAAACACACCGACAACACCTCCGAAAGGTGTTGGAAAGACTCTCAAATTACCACCTGAGATGCGGGGCAGAGAAATGCGTGATTGGAGTTAATGAGTTGGAATACTTGGGTTTTAAAGTTAAGGAAGACTATAATACCCCACAGAAGAAGCATCTGATTGACGTGGAAAAGTTCCCTCCACCAACAGGGAAAAAACAATTACAGTCATTTTTGGGCCTGGTGAACTGGTTGAGAGAATACATTCCCCAGGCAGCAGAGCGATTGGAACCGTTGACGCGCTTATTGCAGAAAGAAAAACATTTCCAGTGGCAAGCCAAACAACAGGAGGCGTTTGATGAGGTAAAAAAATTTATGGCACAACCAATGCAGCTTTGGAGACCGCATCCAGGGAAACAATTTTATTTACAAACAGACGCCTCAAAGATAGGGATAGGCGCAGTGCTCTACCAGATGAGTGACAAAGAGGAACGACGTATTATTGCATACGCATCACATAAACTGAACAAGACGGAACAAGCATACCACGCGAACGAACAAGAATGTATGGCCGTGGTCTGGGCGATTAAGCATTTCCGGCAATATTTGGAAGATGCCCCATTCATTTTAAAGACCGATTCCCAAGCATTAACGTGGTTGCACCGTCTTAAAGACACCAAATCGAAATTGACAAGATGGGCATTACTGCTTCAAGAATATTCGTTTCGGGTTATCCACTGTCCGGGGAAGGAAAATGCACTTCCAGATTACTTATCAAGGAACCCAGAAGATACAGTGAGAGATCCTGAAACGTTTGATGAAGAAAGAATGATCCCACCAATGAAGGAAAAGAAACCCAGGAATTTGATAGCTATGTTCCAGCCCCAGGAGATTCAGAGCCTGGAAGAGCGGGTGAAAGAGGGACAAGACGAGGATGATGGACTAAAAGAAACAAAGAGACAGTGGCTACAAGAAGCCAAAAAACCTCCAGAGCAGCGGCCATCATGGTGGAACTACTATATTATACAGGATGAACACCTATTTCGATTGTACTTGAATAGGTTGTGTTTAGTGGTGGGAAAATTTGACAAACAAGACGTGTTTGAGGCCTACCATGCATATAGTGAAGCCCTCCATCCAGGGGCACAAGAAACTAGTAGAGCTATTCGCCGATACTACTATTGGGGAAATGTAGAAAAAGAGGTCCGAAAATTTACAAGAGGGTGCGAGATTTGCAAACAGATTAAGGCAGGGCCACCTCAGAAGAAAGCTGCACTGGGGAGTATTACGGCAGAAGCGCCATTCCAGGTGATAGCATGTGATATAATGGGTCCATATGAGGAGACTGGCAGGAAGAACCGATTTCTGATAGTGGCGACGGACGTATTTACTAAATGGATAGAAGCTATTCCGGTAGCTAGAGTAACCGCATCAAAGGTTATTAAGTTTTTGAAGGATGAGGTGTTTAGTAGATATGGATATCCGAAGGAAATAAGATCAGACGATGGTGCTCAGTTCAGAGGAGCAGTATTCGGCCAATTTTGCAGGTCAAATCACATTAAATGGACATCCTCCCCCATTTATCATCAACAAGCGAATCCAACAGAGCGTAGATGGCAGGAAATGAAGAAAGCTTTAAGCGCCGCCATCCTAGAGCGACCTACGGCAGTATGGGATACGCAAATTCCGCAGGTCCTCTATGCATTACGAACTCGAAGAAACGAAGCCACCCAGAGAACACCAGGAGAATTACTACTGGGATATGAGTTGAAGAGACCAGGGGAATGGGCTATTGTACGAGATGAAATCGAAGCAGTACCACGTCCCGAAGAAATGATTCAAATGAGACAAGAGGCAAGGCGAAACCAGAGAGTATATCAGCAGAAATACGCCCCTACCCCAAGAGTACCAACTATTAAGTTTAGAGTTGGGGAAAGAGTTTGGGTTAGGAATTTCGTTCCGAAAAACCCATTTGCGCCAAAATGGGTAGGACCATACGAAGTTTTGGAAGTCCTGGGATCGTCAACCTACCAGATTGATAAAGACGGAGCGTCATCAAAGATACACATTAATGATCTAAGACGTACTACGGTCCTAAGTGTGAGCGAAAGTAGCAGCTCGAGTACCGAAGAAGATAGTGATCCAAGTGAAGAGGAAGAACTCCATGGACAACCCCCTGTAATACGTGAAATTCCGGCCCCTCAGCCCGAGGTCGCCGAGGTCCCATTGAGGCAGCCTAATGAGAAGCCACCAGACGTGGAGAAAGTTACGGACCCTCAATCCGAGGTCGCCGTAGGAACATTGAGGCAGCCTAGAGAGAAGCCACCTGAAGCCTCCGAGGAGTCCCCCAGGTCGCTAGAGAACTACCCACAGGAGGCCTATACCAGGTCACCTGAGGAGGAATCATCAAGTGAAGATAGAGCCATGGAGGTTGAGGGATCACCTCGTTCAAGGAAGAAAGAAAAGACTTCCTATAAAGAGAAGCGAAGAAGATTTTAAATATGTTTAATATGGACTTAGTTATTTTATATTGTTGTTTATGGACTTAGTTATTTTATATTGTTGTTTATGGACTTAGTAGTTTTTAAGGATTGAAGTTATAAATATGGTATAATCGTACTAGATGAGTACGGTTAAATAAACATACCATAACAAATGCTCTTCAGAGGGGGGGTGTTTTGACGCTCGCCACGTGGAAATCGGCTATAAGAAGCGCGATTTCGCAAGGAACGATCAGTCGGTGCAGAACCATAGAATAGTAAACAAGTAAAAGTATTGTTGAGCATTTGTTCCGGTTTTTAAAATCTGCATAAGTCTTTTCTTTGGACGAACGTCATCCGAGAAGTCGCCAGTTGTTCTTGGAGATTCCGAGACCTGGGTGTACCACGTTGGGTACACGTTGAACCTGAAGTTAAAAGCAAGGTGTGCTGAGGAAGAAGCACCGGCGGAGGGACGCCGTAGTCGAACCCGATACTGCAAAAGGCAGTGGTTCCTAGCTGTCCTAGAAGTTTGTACCTGGAATACGGGCAGACTTTGCACGCACCTAGGGGAAAGAGTCCGCTTACGATCTTCGGAGGAGGGCCAATCGTTCAAGCACCTTTGCCACCTAGAGAAGTAAAGTTGAGATACGAATAGCGACGAGAATTGTACGCAGCCGACGTTGCCGACTTTGGACATACAGTGCCATAACCGCTGCGACTGACGCCATCGCCAAGGAGGCGAGGACGAGTGTTTACCACCTGGGCATAACCTGCACCAGGTCGGCGAGAAGAGATAGCCTATTGGCAGAATAATTTTAAGGCGAAATACGACGAGAACTGGACATTGCCGACGTTGCCGACTTTGGACAACCAGTGCCATAACCGTAGCGACTGACGCCAGCACCAGAGAGGCGACTACGAGTGTTTACCACCTGGGCATAACCTGCACCAGGTCGGCGAGAAGAGAAAGCCGGTTGGCAGAATAATTTTAAGGCGAAATACGACGAGAACTCGACATTGCCGACGTTGCCGACTTTGGACATCCAGTGCCATAACTGCTGCGACTGACGCCATCACCAGAGAAGCGTGTACGAGTGTTTACCACCTGGGCATAACCTGCACCAGGTCGGCAAAGTGAGAGAACCACGTGGCAACGTGTAAAAACTGCGAATTAGTGAAGAATCAGCGACGCCGAGAGCTGAACGACGAGGCCAGGCCTCTAGCAACTAGTGCCAGAGCCTAGAAGACGAATACGAATACCCACCACCTGGGCATACCTTGCCCCAGGTCGGCGAAGACGAAGCCAAGTGTGGCAAACTACAAAATGAGTGGAGAAAAAGAATTAGATAGCGAGAATTCCCCAGCCCAGACGGCTGAGGGCGAAGAACAACCGTACATGCTCAAGACTACCGAGGCCGACACCAGGAAGGGACCTGGGTCGACTTCAAACTGCCCTACACAGATCGCCGCCCCTGAGAAAACGGATAGAGCTAGCCGTGGTGCTTCCAGGGATGTGCCCCTCGAAGGAGGAAGCGAAGGCGAACTGTGCCAGGACAACAAAACCAAAATTTAAACAGTGACCTCTTTCCTTGCATTCGAACCATAGTCTTTTCATAATTTTGTTTTGAAATTAAAATTAAAATATTTTCACTCATTCATTTTACGAATGAGACAGGATTGCCCTGCGTATGCTTTAAGTCACCTGAATGGTCGTAAGTCATTCTACATTGTACCTGAAATTTTAATGGGGTTTTTTGGCAGCTTTTTCCCCAAATGCCAAGCTTTTCAATTCATGATCTTTATAACCAATGTATAAGCTGTAATGTCATGCTCTTAGAGCAAGAATAGGTTTAAAAACACCCGGAGAGGCTCTTGCCGGAACGAGAGTGAAGTGTTTGTAATTTTACACATTTTCTACCATTAAGGGTCCTGCCAACGACCCGCCGGGGCTGCGTCCCCGGTTTTAGGGCACCAGGGTAGGTTTATCAAATCTAGGGAGGTAGTTGCACTGCCAAAGTAGAGGAGACTAGCTCCAGGGGCCTTAAGCCAACAAAATAGGTGAAAATGTGACCGTAAATAATTAAGAATAATAAAGAGTTTTAAAGAGAAAGAGAGAAGAGGAATGTCTCTCTGAATTCAGAAACGGAATCCAGAATCTGAATTCCGGCCCATTGCCGCACACATATCTTAAAAATTCCGTAACCAGTGTTCTCGTAATTTGAGGCTAGTGCATTTAATTGAGCGGTGACGGTATGGAAGTCGAATTGATACTTATTGCACTACTTTTAGCTATTTTTAAAAAAGAGCGCAAACGGAAATACTGGGTGCAACCTCTTAATTTAAACAGGATAAAGGAGAGTCAGTATCACATGACTTTAAGAAAATTACGGCAGTATCCTGATAGATTTTTTGATTACTACCGAATGTCATGCTACGATTGGTAAAGGATAAAATTGAAAAGAAAGACACACACATGAGAAGAGCTATTTCCGCTGAAGAGAGACGTACAATTACTTTAAGGTATATATATTAATTTATTCATTATTAAACATAAAACGAAAATAAAACTTAAGCGTGAAAATTTGCGACAAAAACATAACATACTACATTCTACATTTTCTACCTATTGGACGGCAGTGGAAACATACTACATTTTCTATCTACTGGAACGTCAAATACTGGTTAAGCTGCGCTTTGGAACTGCCAAGGTGAGAAGTCATCGCTTCCTGGGTTTGGGAAGCTGGCGAATTGATTGTAGGGAAGGTGTCAGGCTGATGATATTCGTATTGCTCGCCAAGGTCTTCATATCGCCCACTGTCTGATCCAAGAGGACTAAGAATTCCTTGCTAAGCTGATGGTCTTGTCATTATGATTTGCTGATTTGAATATCTTGACTGCTGGACTTCCCTAGTTGAACTGGTAGAGGAACCATCCTGATAAGTCGAAGTGTAGCTACTTGCAGGACTTGGGGCGCTTGAATAGGGAGCCGAAATAATGGGTATTGTAATATCCTGAATTAAAACACCGCTGATCGTGGAACTCCTTTATTACTAAATGTAGAAACAAAGTTAACATCTAACATCTTGACAAATACGTGAATACCATGTGCCATTTCTTTTCCTTAACCTAACATTATTTTTACTATTAAGTATATGTTGCCTGTATGCAACCAACGAAACATTATATACTTTGGTTGCTCAACTACGATACTACAAATATCTCCCCTCATAAATCTAAACGCTGGGGTGGTCTAACATTTCTTTTAGGTCTTTCATTCACATTGAAATCATTTGACTTAAACATACAATCTCTATCTGAACTATTAACATTTGTCTTTAATTCCCTTTCTCGGTTTACAATTAACTCAGGAACCTTTGCGGTTACTATAGGTTGCGGTAGCTCCCAGGCACTTTGTTCTAATTCAATTTGCCTAGATTCACTCTTACTACCTGTACCTATCGCGCTTCCCCCCTTGTAACTAACAGCACTGTCACTTTCCTCTCCTAATTCAGATACATTTCTCAACATCTGATTTAGATGCCTTTTCCAAATCCCCCCCTCGTTTACTAACTTGCAAAAATAAACTCTATTACCTAGAATTTCATCTACTACACATTCTACTCAACCTTTTCTATTTGGATTTCTATAGTCTCTACACCAAACTCTATCCTCCACTACAAAGGTTTCTTCTCTTTTCCCTTTAAAATTCAATTCTTGTTTTTCCGCTCTGTCATTCCCTGACACCCTTTTTTGCGATATCAAATCTAAACGAGTTCTAATTTTTGATTTAAAAACAATATCTGAAGGGGCAAACCCTGTAGTTGCATGGATAGAATTTCTGTAGGAAAACAAATAACGATGTAACAAAGATTCTTATTTTTTTCGTCCAAAAATGCCTTTTTTATACCTAACTTAAAAGATTTAACCGCATTTTCAGCAAACCCGTTTGTCGCTGGGTGAAACGGTGGAGATGTCAAAAATTTTATTCCGTTGTTAGCAAGAAATTTACAAAAACTATCAGATATAAACTGACCTCCGTTGTCTGTATAAACTATGCGTGGTATTCCAAATCGTGAGAAACATTCTCTAAATTTACTTATAGTAGAATCTGAATCGGTATTATTCATAATGAAATAAAAAAAATGAAATAAATGAACCCCACATAATGATGCCTTTATCTATTGACAGTTCATTTTTTCGAGATAAAAATGGTTTTAAAAGTAAATTATCTGTTCTATCAGGAAATCCATACCTAATTAAATTAAATACTTTTCCTAATAGTGGATCCTTTCTAGTTTCAGATTTTATTTTATATGTATCTATTGGCAATAAACTTTCTACTAAGTTCAAATAATCATGATCTGGCCCTGTATTATCATTTTCCCCATCAGGTAATGGCAATCGTGATAAAGCATCTGCCTTTGCATTATCTACCCCTCTAATAAACCGGAAACTGTAATCAAAACTAGCCAAAAATAAGGACCATCTTTGCACTCGACCTGCAGCCATTTTAGGCAAACTTTTATGCTCCCCAAAAATTGCTTGTAGTGGTTTGTGATCACTTAATATTTCAAACTTTATTCCCGCTAAATGTTGGTGTAACTTAGAGACTGCCCAGTAAACTGCCAATGCCTCTTTCATGATCGTAGTGTATCCCCTTTCCGCCTTGTTCAAAACCCTCGAAATATAGCAAATTGGTCTCTCAGATCCGTTTGGCATAACATGTAAAAGTACTGCACCGATTCCATACTCACTAGCATCGCAAGCTAACCGAACTGGCTTGCCCTGATCATAATGAACTAAAATTTTGTCAGAAGCTATTTCTTTTTTTGCACACTGAAATGCTGCCTTACATTCCTGTGATCACTTAAATTCCTTCCCTTTACCTACCAAATCATATAGTGGTTTTAACTTTTCCGATAAATTCTTACAAAACTTAGAATAATAATTTAACATGCCTGCAAAAGCCCTAATTTCCGTCATGTTCTTTGGCCTAGGCGAATTTACTATTGCCCTAACCTTCTCTTCATCCTTTTCTAAACCTTGGCTAGAAATTTTGTGTCCTAAATAAAAAATATTTTCTTTAAAAAACTCACACTTTTTCTCATTTAACCTGAATCCTGCCCTGCTTAACCTATTTAAAACCTCTTCAAGGTTTCTTAAATGTTCACTCTCATTTTTTCCCGTTACCACCACATCGTCCAGAAAATTAACAGTCCCTGCACAGCCCTGCAAAACCTTCTCCACAATGTTCTGAAAAATAGAACATGCCGGCTTTGTGCCATATGGTAATCTTAATACCTCATATATACCATGCGGTGTACTCCAGGCCAACAATTTACTTGTTTCTTCATCTAAAACCAACTGATTGTAGGCATTCAAAAAATCAAGTTTAGTAAATTTCTGACCCCCTTGTAGGGCAACGAAAATTTCTTCAATACGCGGTAATGGATGATTAAAATCTTTTAAAAATTTATTTACCGTAATTTTATAATTTGCACAGACACGAATATCTTTGCCATTTGCCTTCATAACCGGTACTAATGGTGTCCCCCAACTAGCATTATCAATTTTTTTAATCACTCCCTCTGATTCTAACCTTTTTAACTCGGCCTTCACCTTTTCACGAAAAGCAAATGGAATAGGGTGTGGTTTGTGAAATTTCGGTTTTATATTTTCCTCCATCTGCAAATTTATTTTTTCGCCAGTATATGTACCTAATTCGTTTTTAAAAATCCCCGAATATTTTGACAAAAGGGTAGAAAGTTTATCAGGCAAAATAGCCACCTTATTAACAATAACTTTCGTGTCATTAAAGGACAAATTAAATTGCTTTATAATATCTCTACCTAACAGAATCTTTGCAGCTTTTTTTACCACTACCAATTTACAAATGTTTGAAATATTATTAATCTTTACCTTAACACTTATCTGACCTTCAGGTATCACTATCTCCCCCGAATAGGTCTTCAACTTAATAATAGTGCTCTCCAATGGAACGTGACTTAGATTATCTATGTAAAATTTATAAGGCAAACATGAAATTCCTGCTCCTGTGTCCAGTTCCATTTGAGCTGACACTTCCTCGAGTAACACAGGTACACATAATGGTTTTATCAAATTAATCTCATGAAGATTATTTACATTAAACAGCGGAAGCGTTTCCTCTTCTTCTTCCCCTTCAACATAATTGTTTTTATCAATTTTACCCCTACAAGCAGCCATTATGTGTCCCTTTTTACCACATTTTTTACAGATAAACTGTTTGTACTTACATTTACTAAATGTATGGTTTGTTTTGTTACAAAAATTACACTTCATTGCTACCTGCTCTGTTTCCTCTCTTTTATCAGCCACTTCTTTGCTTCTAAACTTTTTCAGACCGCCTTTCTCTACTCTGTTCACCTCCATGTGATTCCTACCCTGTTCTCGCAACGCAGCCTCCTTACTTAATGCCATTTCCAATAGATCTTTTAATCCCTTTGTAGGTTTTTCCTCGCAAAGACGATCCAGGATCGGACCAGGCCTCATACCTACCACAAACTTATCTTGTACCCTGTACATTAGTTTGTCACCAAAATCACATTGTGACGCTGTATTTTTAATTTTTAAATACCAGTCATTAACAGACTAGTTTTCCTGTCTCAATGAATCAAAAACAATTCTTCTTAGGTAAATTGACAGTCTTGGCTTAAAATGTTCCCCCAACAACTGCATTAAGGCCTCAAAACTCTTGTTTTTAGGTTTGTCTGGATTACACAGGTCTCTTAAAACTTTATAGACCTCTTCACTTAACAAGGTTAGCAAAACTGCTACTTTTCTAGAGCCCTCTACCAGATTTGCACTAAGATACTGCTCCAGGCGCTCTTCAAATATTTCAAAATCATCACCCTGCTTAAAAATTGCCAGCGAAAAAACATTGCCCTTATTTTTTACTGTGATAGCTCGCTGCTGGTCCTCCATTTTCGAAAAAAACAATTTTTCTGTGACGATTACTTTATTCAGGTTTTTTTAAAAAATACTCGGCATTTCCCGTCTAAAACTCCACTGTTGTTTTACTCGTCGCCAAATAATTGTAATATCCTGAATTAAAACACCGCTGATCGTGGAACTCCTTTATTACTAAATGTAGAAACAAAGTTAACATCTAACATCTTGACAAATACGTGAATACCATGTGCCATTTCTTTTCCTTAACCTAACATTATTTTACTATTAAGTATATGTTGCCTGTATGCAACCAACGAAACATTATATACTTTGGTTGCTCAACTACGATACTACAGGTATAGTATTCTTGAATATATTCTTAAGTAGCTGCATCATGCCCAATTTAAAGTAAATTGTTTGTGAATGTGTAATTTTTTTCATGACTCCACAAAAGCTTAAAGATATTTTTCATCGTCATCATATTCTTTTGCAGGAGTTTCTGGTTTTCTGTTTTTTAATATATTAAGAATTTTATCTGGTACATCGTTTTTTCCTTCTTTGTTTCCGGTTCTTCATTCTTTTTTTGTAAGTTTGCTTTTTTATTCTCAAGTGCTGTTTTCTTGCTGCTTCCTTTTTGCGACTTTGTCTCATCATCTTCTTCTGCTTCTCTGTTTTGTGTGTCATTTTCGTCATTCTCATTTGTGTCGTCATTCTCATCTGCGTCCTAATTTCCTTCATGTGCCCTCCTGGTAACTGCTTTGTCCAAGAAATTTAATGTCTGCGACAACATATCTTTTTCCTTTTCTCGAGGATGCAGATCCTGACGGACAACTCTTTACTTTTTGCTTATCTTTCTTGTAATAATCCCTACAGTTGCTCCATTTTCTTTTAAGTTCCAGACCTAAAATGAAAAAAAAATACTTAAAATTTTTCATTGTTTCAGATATCTTGCTTCAGGGGATAACTTCGAGGATTTAAAGTACGCCTTTTTAATGGGAAGCACTACAATCTCCAGAATTGTTTCGGAAACTTGTGCGGTTATATGGGATGTATTGCAACTATTAGAAATGAATCCACCATCATCACAAGAGCGTTGGCTTGAAATATCCGAAAACTTTTATAAGAAAACCAATTTTCCTAATTGTGTGGGTGCCGTGGACGGTAAGCACATAAGGATAATGTCACCACAGCTAAGCGGGTCAACGTATTATAACTATAAGAATTACAATTCTATTGTATTAATGGCCGTTGTTGATGCCGACTATCGTTTTTTAGCGGTTGATATTGGTACACACGGAAGAGAAGGAGATAGTAGTATTTTTAAGCAATGGAATTTTGGAAGGAATCTTCCCGAGTATCTCTTAAATTTGCCAGCTCCAAAAGCTTTACCAAACAGCACAGTAACTACCCCTCATGTTTTTCTCGGTGATGAAGCATTTCCTTTGAACTCGGATTTTCTAAGGCCCTACCCAAGAAGCAACTTAAATAACACAAAACAGAACTTTAATTACAGACTTAGTCGGGCGCGTAGACTTGTGGAATGTGCCTTCGGCATCCTAAGCAACAAATGGAGAGTTTTCCATACAAGTATGACAATACCAGCAGATTTTGCTGTAAAAGTTACAAAGGTTACATAATTTTGTTACATAATTTTGTTCGTTCAACGGACGGGTATAAATTCGAAAATACTTTAACACACTGTTTTCGTGATATACCGTATGAAACACCACGTTATAGAGCAACTAATAATGGCAGGCACTTTAGGGATAACTTTGCACAGTACTTCGTGACTCCACCTGGTGAAATCACATGGCAGTACACCAAGCGATTTATTACTGGCGAGGACTAAATATAATTTTTGTACTTACTTTTAATTTTTTTTTCTCGTCACTTAATGTATTCCAATTTGGAATTAAAATTTTATTTATTTCCAGCCAAGCTAAGCCTTTTTTTTTCTCTGTCGTGGTACTCCTCCAAGGTTGTGTCCCATATACAGGGACGACTTTCTACACATAAAATAAGATTTTCTGTATCACCCATCACCAGTGGCGGCTCTTATATAGGAGCACTTGAGCACGTGCCTCCCTAAGATTCAGCCCCACATCGACAAATATTCACTATAAATTACATATTTAGTTTACAATAGAATGTCTGTTACAAAGCAGTTCTAACATGATTTTATAAGCTCCCTAACCAATAATCGTTTCGTTAACTAAATATTTTGTAGCAGATCTCTAATCCCGAATGATTATCGCAGGAAAAATGTGCTCCGTGGCTATCGCTACTTGATATGGACGGTTCGCTTCCCGTAATAAATGCACCTTGTCGTCCCCATTTCTTTTTAGCGCACGGCTCTAAATGGGCTTTCATTCCTCTCAAATGAGCACGCTTTCGCTGTGCTGCATGCCGCTGCCTTGTTTTGGGATGGTTTTTGAGAGATCGTTTTATATGTTTTGCTGATCCGTGTAGCGCGGTAAAGCCCTCCATAAGCGCGGCATAGCTTGTGTATGTCATGCAGTGTCGCCAGACTTTCTGTTTTAACAGGAGATCTCCTGCTTTTGCCCCAGTGCTGTTATTCTTTTACTTCTATTGTGCTAATGAAGCTACATAATGCATAAATGTATACAAAAATAACAGAACTAAGAATAAAAACATTTCTAAGGAGTACTATGAATCAAGAGAGACTTTCTGCCCTGGCAATGTTGTCGATAGAGAAAAAAATGTTGCAAGATATTCCTAACTTTAATGACGTAGTTACTGAGAAATTTGCTAAACTTGAAGACAGAAGAATAGATATTTTAATTTTTTAAACAGTGTTTAATCAGTTCTGTTTTTTAAAAATATTTTTAGTTTTTTTATGTTGTCGTTGTTGACTTTTCTAGTTACTGCTTCCCAAGTATGCTGTATATTGGTAAGTTTTCAATTTAAATTTATATTTTGTTTTATTAACATATCTACGTACAAAAAGAACATAAAAATTAGGAAAGCTTTTTACTCGTAAATTTGACACTTAACCACGGCAGATTGTTATATCTGCCGTGACTTAACTACACAGTATCTTGTGGTTGGAACGGAGGGGTGAAATAAAAGGAAGGGGTAGTGGTGAGCGGAGATATGCGCAAATTTTTCGTTTTTTTTTTTTGCCATGCTTGATGCTTGTGAACCTCCACAAACTTCCGTCACGAGCCGCCACTGCCCATCACAATAGGTTACAACAGGTCTAGTCTTCTCGCACGCACAACCGCTACTGTGCAAAACTGAAATGAACAATTAATTTTAGAATCTGAATTCCGACCGTGTGAGCTTGTATATTTGAATTATATGAAAAAACGTGCGTTATGAATTCATAATCTTAATTTTTTAGAACCGTAATTCATAACGCTCGTCAGAGTCACTCTGACAGATCGATCTGAAAAATTCATAATCTGAAAAAATCAGAATGTGTGTGCTGTACAATAAAAATATATACAATTTCGTACGTTCTGAATTGAGATTCTTAATTCCGTTTCTGAATTCAGATATACATTCCGGCTGTGTACGGCCGGCCTTATTATTTATTCATTAAGTTGCTTAGTTAGGTTGGTAATACCAGGGGGCACCACTTAGGTTAAGATGGATCCTGTATCTACTGCGAGCAGTTATGACGTCAGATACTAGATGGCGATAGTAGCTGGTTTCCACTCAGGTTAAGAGAGGGTGATGGCTTCTAGGAAAAGTGCCACGCCCCTAAAATGGCACTAAAAATGCAGGTTTTAGGTCCCATGTTATTTCTTATGGGATTTTGGGCCCGAATCAGCCTAGCTACATCTACTTAATTCAAATTACACTCAGATATGCAAGTTAAGATAAAAGATAAGAATTGCAGTCCAATTCTACAGTATATGATAGGATTAAAAAAGGAACGGACTTACTATTATTCTTTAAAAGTTTACTTCTTCCAGGATAACAGGTACAAGCTGCTAACTTAGCAGGCCTTGGTAGGATGACGCTTGCACTGTACCGCTTCGCTGACTTGCTCGCGGCGAAGCAACCCATGTAAAAATGGCCGCTGTGATTTCGTCTTGCGGCGGCTATTTCTTGGATACCTGATCAAATCCGGCGCTGTTGGACCAAATTATGTTTGGTGATGCACTTCTTGTGTTTATTAAAAAGCTTCAATAGCACAAAACTTATTTTTATTTAGAAACTTTCAGGTTTTTACAGCCAAAGGGCACAACGAACGCAACAGTACGGTGTCTAAAATGATTCTGTCTTTTTTTTTTATTAGGCATGACGGTTTGGAACTAACTTCAGAATTGTAATGCACAATAAAGTTTTAGGCTGGAGTATTAAAACATAATATAACTCAAAAAGAGAATATGATACTGTCGTAAACAAGTTGCCACTGTATATGCAAATTTGTGTCAAGTATTTGACAAAAAAAATAACTTCAAAAATAGGCGCAAATTTCACTATTTGTGTGAAAAGTTTGTACTATACTTGGATAAAAATAACATATCTCTATTTGTACGAATACGTAAGGAATTTTAAATTGAATATTTTGTTTATTTTTAAGTTTACCAAATGAGTAATACAAATTAAAAATTGGATACAATACTATATTTAAATATAAATTTAAACAAAATTATATATAAAATATAAAATTTTATGTTTGGCTGCTAACTTTTAGCTGCCTGCTTTAATGGTTACTAAGTAACGGATATTCACCCAATACCCAAAGTACCCGTTCCCTGTTATTTGAAATACCCGTTACTTTTGTACCTTTTAGAAATACCTACTGCCGCGTATCGCGTTATCGAGAGCTCGACAATAACACGCAGTCGGCATCGGCTCGATAGTGTCGATCATCGGTAAAGTAAGCGCCTCAAATATACCCAACATTCAGCCCTATGATGAAACATACAAGTTAACTTTTAACGTACCGTTTCCATGACAATAGACGAAAAAAGCCTACTTGTTAATTTTTCACTGTGGTTGAAAAACAATTAATGTTGAAGTTAGCGTCTAGAGTTAACTTGTGTGTTTGATTATAGGGTTGAATTTAGTTTGCATTTAAATATCTGTATAAATACTGTAGCAAAAAATGTATCGAAAGAATCAACGTGGACGCCAAGAAAGTTGTATTTAATTTCCTGTTATGAATATTCTATTTACCTTCAAAGCCCATTCCAAAATTCAGGATGAGCTAGTTATACTAATTAAAAATAATAAAAACACTGAAAATGAAACAACAAATTATTTTGAAGCACTTTAAGAAACCACAGATACAGACCCACACGATCGTACAGATAGATATAATTGTAGGATTTCGATAAGTGTTAAAAACTTTTTTACATGTAACAATCCCAACAGCAGTCGCTATCACTGAAATAAAAATGTATGCAGTAGATGCTAATTTTGAAAGAAAGAAGGACCCGTTTGTCTGTTTTATGACTGTTTGCATATTTAATTACTAATAACATTTAATATTAAGCCTATTTTGACTGAGTTAAGCGCAACGGCCCAACACCGATTTTTTGACTTGGGCAATTTTTCTCAGGAGTTTGAAACAATTTTTATATGAACTTTATTATTTTCTATTTAGAATATACTGTGGTATTAATGATAACAACAGTATATAGTTATACAAAAAGCAACTCCCTAATATTCTTCTTGGTTATTTTTTAACAAACAAAATTCAACTTTATTTTTTAACAAAGAAAATATTATCGAACTCTTCAATCTTCATCTCCGAAGCCCGGTTCTGCTACGAGATAGGCAAATTTCGATAACACTCGTAGAACAATGGATCGAGTAAGTGTAAAATGCTTAATAAATTTTTCTTCTTTTTCTTCGAAAATTGGAATACATTCTGAGAACTGGCATGTAGCTTGAAGTATGGGATCTTCTCAACGCCTTCGCAAAAATAATATTGTTTTGGAATGGTCTAGAGTACTCTAGAGTATCCACACAGCATTTGTATTGAACAATACCCAGTCGATCTCGTCACCTTGTAAAATGCATCCACTGCACATCATGTCAAATACATTTCTCTTTTCAATTGAGGCTTATTTCTTAATATTACCTAAGAAAATTTACCCGCGGAATTTTATCATATATATTATTTTATGTATCGTTAGGAGGATGTTTTACCCGACGTAAATTTGATCTACGTAGATCTGTTCCAGGTACCATGTATTTGATTTAGGAAACAAACGACTTAGGAAGTTTCATACATCAAAAGAGTGTGGAATTTATAATGCAATAGTGACATAAGCTCATTTTCTCAAAAAACAGACCTAAGCACTTTTACCCCGGGACCACAGTTTTATCAGAATACCTATTAGAAAGATTAGCTATGAATAGCAGTATTACTATTTACTTCTCTATTCTCATGTAAAAAGATACAAAAAAAGTACCTAATTGATGAATCTAACCCGAACGTAAAAGTAACAGTAACGGGTATAATGTAACGGGGACTAATATTAAAACAAACTACCCGTAACTGGTATTTAAAAGTAACGGAAGTTTACACCACTAATACCAGCAGGCGCTCTTGATAAGAAATCCTTTGAAGTTATTAGGTAAGGATTCATCCGCACTCGTCCACGGGAGCTGGCTAGGCAGCTCCAGAGTTACACTTTTTTTGGACATTATTTGATTATTATGATTTTATGAAAACATTTCGGCAGATAATGCATTGTCAAATGAAACATACAAAATATCACTTTCATGTAGTGTCTGGAGTATTTAAATATATAGACGAGGGAAAGACGTGATTTCGAAAAGAAGTATATGTCAGTAACCGAATTAAGCCTACATGCCATAAAGGCTGGGCACAAAAACTATATTAATACGATTAACTATTGGTTATAGTAAAACCTAATATGTTATAATCAATTTTCCGACAAAATTAATATGTGCTCAGAACGACTGTAAATCAAAATAAAAACAAATCTGTTTATTTTAATTATTATTTATTGTTATTAATCTAAGAAAAATATTTGTTCTTCAAAATGACATTCTTAAAATGACGACAATATCCCGCCACATATGAACCATGAACCTTTGTTGATGCTTTGTCTGCACTGTTGCATAGGGATTTCCTTTATGCCAGGTATACAAATTATGGCAATTTATTACTCTATCTCGGGTGAAACCGGCTTCGTTCGTGAACAAAACAATACTAGTAAAATTATGATTTTGCCTAAATCCTTGCAAAAACCGATTTGCGTAGTTGACTTTTGCAGGATAATCAGCGGGAGACATGGCATGCACGTTTTGGACGTGATAAGGATGTAGGCACATGGGTGAAACTAATATGTGGAACTTCGCAACAAGAAAACCGTTACAAAACCTAGTTGGCCACCAGTCCACCAGAGGGCTCTTCGAACGGTCACTACCATGTGCTCCTTGCCAAATCAGACTTGCATATTAATCTGTCGACTATCTCTCTCTCTCGTAATACTAACCTATAAAAAGAGACAGACCTTGTTAAAAACGCAATATATATTACGCCAACTCACCGGAGGGCTTTATTATCCGTTTTTTGGATAAAAGAAGAAGAAGAGAAGTTCTGTCAATTTTGTAAAATGTAAACCCTCGAACGAATTGTTGGTAAGAACTTGATTTTTTTTTTTAATTTTTATATCATAATTACCGTTTTAATCCTTTACAGACCGTTTTACGAGTTTTGAAGAATTTTAGGATTGTTACGCGACCTTATATCACAGGTATGTAACCTAAATGTAAAATTTACGCCTTGAAGGTTAGGTTTGCTGAATTTTTAAATTCAAATTGGATCTTTTCTAATATTTTTAGCATACTCTTCAAAAAGGTCTACAAACCATAGTTTATAGAGGGGTACATATCCACAGCCCAAGCGAATGCAAATAGAACTATATGATAAGTCATGCCGAAGGAGTTTTAATGTTCAGCCTCGTGTAAGTTTTTCATTTTGTTCTTTGCCATTTAATACTTTAAGTGTTATATTTAAGTGTATGCTCCTTATTTGCCTCTATCAGTATCTATGATGGCCTGTGTCGCCCATTGAATAACCAAAATCAAGTTTTACTGTAAATATCCCGGTTGCAAGAGTGCATTTAGATCTTTATCTGACCTTAATTGTGTCAATAACCATTTTTCTATGCACTATGACTAAGAGTGTGGAAGAGTAAATGTAATATTAATCCTGACATCGAGTGCAAGAACTTCAGAATTTGTGAAAATCGTTTCAATGATTGTCAATTTAAGAACTCAGTTTGAAAAAGGCTTAATTGGAATGCTGTTCTCAAACTGTCCCTGAGCTTTTACCACCTGATGTTTTAGGATCACTTCCACATTCTCTGTAGAACTATGGTAGTTCAATTTTTTTTTACTGGCAGTCTAAAACATTCTGTTTGGTTCTCTAAATGTATCCATTCTACTTTTGACACATGTACACATTCCACTTTATATTTTATCGAATTTTTTTTTCACTGCTTTCAGTTTCTCAGTACTTAATTAAAAAATTATGCTTTGTTCAGTCCGTTAGTCATTTTGGTACTAATCATTAACATTTTTTTCTGTGCATGGACACCTTATCAAGCCCAAATACTGTGACAATTTAACTCTGGCTGCAACATTTGACCTACACCTGGCTAAGACATCTTGCATCTGGCTATGAGATTTTACACCTGACCAAGACATTTTTCACCTGGATGGACACTTTCAAGTAGGTACCTGGACCGTTATGTTTTTTTTATGTCAATTTTTTTAAATTTATTTTCTGTAATAAAGAGTTATTTACTGGAAGAAGGAAAATATATTTAGTGCCAGTACTTTTGGCACTGGTTAACTCATGTCACAATAATTTTTCATTCGTTTTTATTATTTTCCTTATACCAGAGGCTATAACTGTTTACATCTTTACCACTTGACTGAGCTAAGTTCAAGAGAAAAGCAAGGGAGGAAGCAAGATTCTTATGTAAATGGGTCAAAACTGAAGTAACTTACTGAATTTACTTGAACTAAGAAAGTATGCAAAACATAAACAGCTAATTGCTATTTTGTATTAATAGTCAGAGTAACTAGAAGACCTGGGTTTGATATGAAGCAAACATTTTTTTTGGGACAACGCCCAAATGTCAAGAATTCACCAATTTGCCTCGAGCAAACCCTAGTTCATTAAACACTTGGAACCATTTTAGTCACGTCGCTGTTATTAGTTCCATTTCTGGTTTATTTTTTACAGAACATTTTTTATTTGTACCTATAATGTGTATTTCTATTGTTTCGATACCAATTTTTGTCAGAATTTGTTCACATTATGTTTTATGGTAAAGTTTGAATAAATTTTGAATTTTTCTTCATAAGCTTTGTTTGTTATTTACATAGGCATTCAGAAATAACAACAATATTTGGTTTTTAATGACATTTATTGACTTTTTGGTATAATTTGATATAAAATACATACATTCATTAAATTCTGAAATTTAGTGAATACATGGTATTTTAGAGTGAATTAACTCAAAAAGCGATAAAACGTCTTTAAAAATCTCAAATATTGTTTAAACAGTAAACCAGTAATTTGAAAACGAGTTATTTAAACTACCCGCCATCCGCAATAAATTTCCTACCGTAGCGTTCGGGGTGGACTGGTGGCCAACTTGAATCTTTGTTTCTCTGGTTTTCTACGTAGTTCGCATTTCTAACCTCTGTTTTGTGGATGTAGCAGTTATTCTCGAAGGGTCTCATGAACAGCCTACTTGTCGCATGAACTTGGACCGACAGTTTTCTTACACTATTAGAGGTATTTTCAGCAATCCCATCCAGAATTTCCTCCTTTAACTGAGGATTCCTTGCTCTTCTTGGATGCCCTTCCCTACCACGATGCGGCAAAAAACTTCCTAAAATGGATTAGCAAAATGTTAGCTACCTTTAGAATTTTTTTTTATTTCACTTGACTTTTTACCTGTTTTTCTTAAGCTATGATTAACCCTATCACAAGTTCTTTGGTGCGGTAAACGTCGATTTGGAAATGTATCAGAATAAACTCTTCTCGCATCCACACAATGGCCGAGGGCTTGTCCATAAATTAGATGCATATTCACTATAGAAGTAATCCTCCATTACTTAAGTCTTATGTACTCAATCAATCAGAAAATTTGGAAACGTGTTTTCAAAAACACATTGTTAATTAAATAAAAACGACTGGTGTTTTATTGTAGTATTCTAATTTATTGTTTCAATAACGTGTTACATAAAAAATGTATTTTCCTCGAAAACGGATAATTTTATCGAAACAAGTGCAGAATACCTTTTTTAAAGAGGAATGACCAGAATAATTAAAAAATCAGTTTTCAGCTTTGTAAAATGACACCTGTCAAAATTTTGGCCAAGCGAGTGTGGTGGCAAGTCCGTTCCTGACTTCCCTGACGATGTAAAACATCTACTGTTAACTGGTTTTATGAGTCTTTATGGCACACATAAAATATTAAAATTTTATAAAATTATACACGTCGATTCAAAAGTTAGTACAGAAAAGGTAACTCGCTGGGTACCCCTTTGGGCTCTGTATCTCCGTTAAGGGGCATTTAAGAAATTTTGTTTCCACGACAAATTAGGGTTATTTTGACCTCCCCTATACGCTCCCGAGTGTGTGCCATATACTTACTGGACACCCTGTATTTCCGCAATAGAGCCGGCAACACTGTATCTCACTGACTTTGCATATTTTAGAGCGTCTTCGACATATCTATTAGTATTTGTCCAATCTCCATGATCGATATGAGAAATATCGGGCGTAGAATCGACGATAACGGAAAAGTATTTTGCCACTTGCAATTCTGCGATAATAACATTTTTTACCTCACTTGCAAGAAGTTTGACAATGGCAATCTGTTGTCTTGGACAACAGGTTGTCACTATCTGCTGACGGTAGCTCTTTATGTGGAGGCACTAGGTCGTGGTCCATATACTTACACCTTCCCTCCGTCTTTGGTTTGCCTTGGGCGCCACCTGGTTTGGTCGAAGTCCAAACCAGGAAAATATACCGTATATCAGTTCTATTGAGAAATCTATGCAATAAATAAAGCCAAAGTTTTCCCACACAAACAATAAAGTTTTTATTGAATAAAAGGTTAAGTAACCTTTTATTCAATAAAACAAAAAAAAAAAGGGTTTGTGCTAGGTTAATTTTATGATGTCAAATTGTTTAAAATTTAGATAAGTTTGAATTATAAAATGAAAAGACAGCCTTTCCGGACGCAAGGATTTAAGATAAAATTTATGTATAACCTCGGGGAAGATTCTAGAACCTTTCAAATCTTTTGATGGTGTATGGGTATAACAGGGTTACCTTTGTCAAGATGGCTTTACATTAAAAAGTTATAAATTAAATTTTAATTAATTAATTGAAACAAAATAGTAATAATCTGAAATGGCTTATGGTGACGGGGAACATTAATTAAATTAAAGAAAACAAGGTCTGTCTATACCACCAAACTAAAATTTTTATTTGTCCCTTTAAGGTGAAAAAAGGATTAAAGAGTGTACATAATTTAATGTCATTTTAGGTTGTACTAGTTTCAACTTTAGTCAAAGTCATCATCAGCAACCATACAATTAAGAATTATGTTTAGGATGTACCTAAATAAACGAACTAAAACAAATTAAAAGGGGGGGGGGGAACGAAGTGGTTCAACAATACATCGCCATAACGTGCACCTTATGCAGCCAATGGACTCGACAGAAGACAATCACATACACGATGCTACTTTCAGCAATGAAGGAAATTAGATGCGAAAATTGTAGTAGAGGAAAAATTCCAAATGGAATCATTTATAGTCATGATATGATGTATAGCTGTCTATAATGAAAATTCAATAAAGTAAACGTTTCATGAGTCAACTCCAAGAAAGAACATGAGTTATATTTGGTGGGTCAGAATTTTTAATAAGAATAGTAATAAAGTAAGGGGGGGGGGGGGGGGGGGGGAGGGAAATTAAAATGTGTTAAAATAATTTACGTCATTAAGCCAGTTGGGGTCATCTGAAAGGAGAAAATTGTTTCCAATTAAAATTGTGTACGAAAATATCGTAATCTATGGTCTCATAATTTAGACTTAAATTTGTATGTGAAATATGATCAAGTACTCACCAATTCTCCATATTTAGGGATTATTATTTAAATTGTATCGACTTAATCGGGTTTACGTTGCAAATTTTCTTTTTTCTTTTCTTTTTAGTAAAAGAGGCACAAATTAGGAACATGACTTAAGACTTAATGCTGTTCAAAGCGAATGTTGCAATAAAATGGAGGGTATCTCTAATATCAGTACTGAAAATTTCTTTTTTGTATTATTTAAAATTTCGTATTTCCGGGTATCAACTGTCAAGTCCAAAGGCGGCAAATTCAAATTTAAACAAGAATCGTCATAACCTAGAGGGGGGGGGGGGATGGAGGGAGGTTGACGTGGACTTTATGATACACTATAAATAATTGTTAGACTACATTAACATCCCTTATTCGGGGTGTGTACATATATGAGTATTATAATAGATAAATCAAAGTAATGATGTGAGAGAGCACAGAAAACTTTATAAGAGAATACTTTATTTTATTTATTCATACATCCAACCCGGCTATTAAAGCACCCTATCGCTAAGTCACAACGACCTTCAATCATAATTACAAAAGGGTAACAAAATAAGCTCAAACCATAAATAACTGGTATTATATGCAACCAACTTGACTGGAAAGGTATAAAAGTCAGTTACCATTGTTACACAAATGAAATGAAAATTGCGGTATAAATAGTTGTCAAAATTACAGTTTACTGTAATGTCATTCGATAAATGTGTATGAGAGTTTAAAATCTTATTTTATGGTTATAACCAAATTAAAACAATAGAGGTGCTAAATTTGGTGAAAACATGAGTAGAAGAGTTTATATTTGAAGAGAATTAAAGAAGGGGAGACAGTCAAAAGTGATCTGTTCATTCAAGACCTGAATTTGAGGGTTTTTTATAGCTTTTTTAATCTCGTATATTTCCCATAAACAAGAGGTTCGACCATTGGGAACAACATGTAGGATTTCAACTCCTGTGTCCGGGTTAAAAGTGTGTTTTGTGTTAAGAATGTGATCTGAGAAATTTGAACGAGTGTCAGCAGGCAATGGCTTATTTTTATTCCTTTCCACTAGTACTCCCACTGTGCGTCCTATGTAACAACAATTACATGTTGAGTGATCCTCACAATGGGTACAGGACAACTTGTATACTCCTGATTTTTCTAAAACATCAACTGTATCTTTATTATTATTTATATATTTTTTAAGGTTATTTTGCGTTTTAAATGATATGTGCATATTATTATTAAATTTTAGAAATATATTTTTAATGTTATGTGATATTGTTCCCATATAGGGTAGGCTAGTATAATATCTATGATTATTATTATCTACAATAGGTTCTAGGTTTTTGTTGATATGTTTATTTAAATTTCTATAATATATTTTATTAATAACATGCATTGGATATTTATTATTTATAGCAAGTTGTTTAATGTAAGAAAGTTCTTTGTTGAAATTATCGTTGTTCATAGGGATAGCAAACATTCGATGGAAAAATGAGTGGAAGGAACTCAATTTATGCCCTATAGGGTGATTAGAATTATAAGGGATGATACTATCTGTCGAAGAAGGTTTATGAAATATTGCAAATTGTAATTCATTATTGATTTTAGAGATAGTTAGATCAAGGAAATTAATACAATTATTCGTTTCATGTTCAATAGGGAATTCAATAGAAGGATGTGTATAGTGTTAATAAAATTGTGAAACCCATTTAATGCTTCATCTGTACCAGTAAAGCCTGCTATTATATCATCAACGTATCTATAGTAAAATAAAAAATTTTCAAATAAAGGGTGTGATTTAATTGTCTTTTCTAAGAAATACAGAAACACCTCAGCCAACAAAGGGGACAGATTAGAGCCCATAGCAACTCCAGATAGCTGTGAGTAATATTTTCCGTTAAACTGGAAGAAGTTTTGTTTAAGAACAGTATCCACCAGTAGGCATATATTCAGTATGTGATAGGTATCAAGATTAGAGTTTTGAAATAATAATGTTCTAACACATTCTATGCAGTCGTCTGGTGGAATACTCGGGAACAGATTTTTGATGTCAAAAGAAATTAATTTAGTGTTGGCTGGGACCTGTATGTGTAACAAGTTGCTGGACAGGTGCCTGCTGTTTTTTACAGAAGTAGGGTTAGAGAAGTTAGTTTGGGATTGAATTATGTGATTAAGCCATTTAGAAAGACAGGAAGCAGGAGATTGAGAATAGCTGACAACAGGCCTCACTGGATATGGAGAAGGCTTATGGGTTTTTAAAAGGCCATACAGTAGAGGTACTGATGGGTTCATAGGATATAATTTGTACTTATTGGATTTTAAATATTTGATTGTGTTTATTGTTAAATCTAGGTTAGATTTCAGATAAGAGAAGAATTTATTCGTCGGATTATTTGTTATGGGACTAAAACCTTCCTCAAGAAAATTCTCCACCCTTCCAATGTAATCAGTTCGATTTGTCTGCCTTAGTGATAGTCAGGTTATTATCTTTGATCTTTTTAATTAAATGTTTAAGCTTAGTGTTCATTGTAAAATTATTGTGATTGTTTTTAGATTTAAGGTGCTGGTTGATGGTATTAGCAACATTAGTTCGAATCAAATCTGTGTTGGAGAGGTCCTCAAATGATTCAAGAATTCTCTCAGTTTCGATAGCCAGAAGAGCCAAGTTGGTATTATTTAGGTTACTGTGAAAATTGAACTTATAGCCTAAATTCAATATTTCTATGTCATCAGTAGTGAGTGCAGTTGATGACAAGTTAAGAAATCTGGGATGAAAGTTGAAATCAAAATCTGCAAATTTACCATTAGGTAAGTTTCTCAAGTTAAATTCATGCTCAAACACATCATTATTAAAACTAGCATCATTCAAAGAACTAATATTACTATTCTCAATCTGGTTGGAGTCAAAGGGATTGTCACTTTTAACTATGTTTTTATTTAATTTAGAGGGGTTGGTACTCTGGTTAGTGAATTGATATTGAGTTATTTGTCTTTGAGTTAGTGAAGAGATTTTTTTATGCAATCTATTCATTTTAACAGTGTTCATATCATCAACATATTGTAATATATCTGTATACAGAGTATCAAACTGAATAGGGTGTGGACCTCTCCAACACAGATTTGATTCGAACTAATGTTGCTAATACCATCAACCAGCACCTTAAATCTAAAAACAATCACAATAATTTTACAATGAACACTAAGCTTAAACATTTAATTAAAAAGATCAAAGATAATCACCTGACTATCACTAAGGCAGACAAATCGAACTGTATCACCATTTTAGACAAAGATGATTACATTGGAAGGGTGGAGAATTTTCTTGAGGAAGGTTTTAGTCCCATAACAAATAATCCGACGAATAAATTCTTCTCTTATCTGAAATCTAACCTAGATTTAACAATAAACACAATCAAATATTTAAAATCCAATAAGTACAAATTATATCCTATGAACCCATCAGTACCTCTACTGTATGGCCTTTTAAAAACCCATAAGCCTTCTCCATATCCAGTGAGGCCTGTTGTCAGCTATTCTCAATCTCCTGCTTCCTGTCTTTCTAAATGGCTTAATCACATAATTCAATCCCAAACTAACTTCTCTAACCCTACTTCTGTAAAAAACAGCAGGCACCTGTCCAGCAACTTGTTACACATACAGGTCCCAGCCAACACTAAATTAATTTCTTTTGACATCAAAAATCTGTTCCCGAGTATTCCACCAGACGACTGCATAGAATGTGTTAGAACATTATTATTTCAAAACTCTAATCTTGATACCTATCACATACTGAATATATGCCTACTGGTGGATACTGTTCTTAAACAAAACTTCTTCCAGTTTAACGGAAAATATTACTCACAGCTATCTGGAGTTGCTATGGGCTCTAATCTGTCCCCTTTGTTGGCTGAGGTGTTTCTGTATTTCTTAGAAAAGACAATTAAATCACACCCTTTATTTGAAAATTTTTTATTTTACTATAGATACGTTGATGATATAATAGCAGGCTTTACTGGTACAGATGAAGCATTAAATGGGTTTCACAATTTTATTAACACTATACATCCTTCTATTGAATTCACTATTGAACATGAAACGAATAATTGTATTAATTTCCTTGATCTAACTATCTCTAAAATCAATAATGAATTACAATTTGCAATATTTCATAAACCTTCTTCGACAGATAGTATCATCCCTTATAATTATAATCACCCTATAGGGCATAAATTGAGTTCCTTCCACTCATTTTTCCATCGACTGTTTGCTATCCCTATGAACAACGATAATTTCAACAAAGAACTTTCTTACATTAAACAACTTGCTATAAATAATAAATATCCAATGCATGTTATTAATAAAATATATTATAGAAATTTAAATAAACATATCAACAAAAACCTAGAACCTATTGTAGATAATAATAATCATAGATATTATACTAGCCTACCCTATATGGGAACAATATCACATAACATTAAAAATATATTTCTAAAATTTAATAATAATATGCACATATCATTTAAAACGCAAAATAGCCTTAAAAAATATATAAATAATAATAAAGATACAGTTGATGTTTTAGAAAAATCAGGAGTATACAAGTTGTCCTGTACCCATAGTGAGGATCACTCAACATGTAATTGTTGTTACATAGGACGCACAGGGCGAAAGTTTAATATAAGGATCAAAGATCACCTCGTACTAGTGGAAAGGAATAAAAATAAGCCATTGCCTGCTGACACTCGTTCAAATTTCTCAGATCACATTCTTAACACAAAACACACTTTTAACCCGGACACAGGAGTTGAAATCCTACATGTTGTTCCCAATGGTCGAACCTCTTGTTTATGGGAAATATACGAGATTAAAAAAGCTATAAAAAACCCTCAAATTCAGGTCTTGAATGAACAGATCACTTTTGACTGTCTCCCCTTCTTTAATTCTCTTCAAATATAAACTCTTCTACTCATGTTTTCACCAAATTTAGCACCTCTATTGTTTTAATTTGGTTATAACCATAAAATAAGATTTTAAACTCTCATACACATTTATCGAATGACATTACAGTAAACTGTAATTTTGACAACTATTTATACCGCAATTTTCATTTCATTTGTGTAACAATGGTAACTGACTTTTATACCTTTCCAGTCAAGTTGGTTGCATATAATACCAGTTATTTATGGTTTGAGCTTATTTTGTTACCCTTTTGTAATTATGATTGAAGGTCGTTGTGACTTAGCGATAGGGTGCTTTAATAGCCGGGTTGGATGTATGAATAAATAAAATAAAGTATTCTCTTATAAAGTTTTCTGTGCTCTCTCACATCATTACTTTGATTTATCTATTATAATACTCATATATGTACACACCCCGAATAAGGGATGTTAATGTAGTCTAACAATTATTTATAGTGTATCATAAAGTCCACGTCAACCTCCCTCCATCCCCCCCCCTCTAGGTTATGACGATTCTTGTTTAAATTTGAATTTGCCGCCTTTGGACTTGACAGTTGATACCCGGAAATACGAAATTTTAAATAATACAAAAAAGAAATTTTCAGTACTGATATTAGAGATACCCTCCATTTTATTGCAACATTCGCTTTGAACAGCATTAAGTCTTAAGTCATGTTCCTAATTTGTGCCTCTTTTACTAAAAAGAAAAGAAAAAAGAAAATTTGCAACGTAAACCCGATTAAGTCGATACAATTTAAATAATAATCCCTAAATATGGAGAATTGGTGAGTACTTGATCATATTTCACATACAAATTTAAGTCTAAATTATGAGACCATAGATTACGATATTTTCGTACACAATTTTAATTGGAAACAATTTTCTCCTTTCAGATGACCCCAACTGGCTTAATGACGTAAATTATTTTAACACATTTTAATTTCCCTCCCCCCCCCCCCCCCTTTACTTTATTACTATTCTTATTAAAAATTCTTACCCACCAAATATAAATCATGTTCTTTCTTGAAGTTGACTCATGAAACGTTTACTTTATTGAATTTTCATTATAGACAGCTATACATCATATCATGACTATAAATGATTCCATTTGGAATTTTTCCTCTACCACAATTTTCGCATCTAATTTCCTTCATTGCTGAAAGTAGCATCGTGTATGTGATTGTCTTCTGTCGAGTCTATTGGCTGCATAAGGTGCACGTTATGGCCATGTATTGTTGAACCACTTCGTTCCCCCCCCTTTTAATTTGTTTTAGTTCGTTTATTTAGGTACATCCTAAACATAATTCTTAATTGTATGGTTACTGATGATGACTTTGACTAAAGTTGAAACTAGTACAACCTAAAATGACATTAAATTATGTACACTTTTTAATCCTTTTTTCACCTTAAAGGGACAAATAAAAATTTTAGTTTGGTGGTATAGACAGACCTTGTTTTCTTTAATAATCTCGCCACAGAAAATGGACTACTTCTTGAATATTAATTAAATTATAAAAATAGCATTTAGATCACTTTTATACCACTCTGTGTTCGATCAATCCATCAGGACGGCCCCATGTGGTTTTCTCTGGTTGGTCAGGTGGAAGTTGAAGGTAGCTAGTAGGCTTAGTTGGAGAACCTTAGGTTGTTATGTGGGCCTTAAAATCCCATGTGATGCGATAAATCAATTATGTGGCTTAACCTACATAATTGCCGAACGGCAGAAAAAACGGCTAATTTGCCGAAACCAGCAAAACCCCTAAAAATAATGGAAAAGAGAATTACCCACTGAATTCCCACAAACAACAAACCAAAAACAAAAGAAATTAAAGCAGCTTACCTCTAAAAGGGGGGTGAGACCTCGTGGTATTTTCAAAAAAATGGCCTAACGGCGACGGGTTCGACCTTCTTTTCTGAAGGTATTTTCAGAAAGTAAAATGGAGACCGCAAGAACTCGGAAGTAAGACAAACCCCCTTCTCTAGCAAAATCGGCTGACTAAATGTTGCCATAAACCCCAACAAAGGAAAATAAGAAGAAGAAGAGAACAGAGACACAACATAAAGGATCCAAACGATCAGAACGAACAAGAGTCTGGGCTTTTACCAGAACCTAAATTACATAAGGAAATAAATCAAATAATTCCAAACAAATCTGTTTACGCATAAAGTTGCCAAAAGTACAAATGGGCGTTCTGCGCTTTCACGGGAACCAGAAACGCAGATATGTGATTCAACTTTACACGGCGGTGGCTAGCGCATAGAATAGGAGGGGACAGAGCGCCATCAACCCACAGAACAGCAAAAGTAGTGCGTTCGCCCCATATTTTGGCTAACATTATGCAACCAAAGATGATACAACCTAATGAACAATTTTAACAGTAAATAAAAAGGAATGCACTTTGTGAAAACATATCTGTATAAATCCAAGGCAGTCTACCTTCCCCACAAAATAAATAGTGGCAATTTTAAAATTGCTACAGAAGGTGGATAAATTCATTGCAAATGGTTGAAGAAAGATAGTTAACATGCCCACTTCCAATGTTACTATATTTCTGGAGGTGTCGAGCTAAAAACGGGCCAAACTTACTAAGAAATTCCAACGAGTCTAAATAATTACCATTTCCTTTTGTAAAAAGTTTAGTTGTGGAACCATAAAATGGTAAACCATTTTTTGCTAGAAACTTAATGGTTGCAAGCACCCTTAATAAAATAATTTTCCAGTAGTTTTTTTCCTGCAAGTAACTTTTTTCGATTTCTGTATCTATCCTGCCCTCTATTCGACTTCTATTAATCATTGTACTGATTGAAGTTATGTGTTCGGAAGACCTTTCGTGGTTTTTCAAGTACTGAGTCACATTTTTCCAGTCAGTGTAGCCATCGGCACTAAGCTTGACATCTTTCTTCGAAAAAGTTTGCAAACATAACAATACACACATCATGTTTTGGGACTGTAAACCAAACACTCACGAAGGACTTTTTCGCCATTTTCTTTAAATTTATAAAATGTTGAACTTTGTAAGCATCTAGATTTTTTTCCGTCCAATTCTTTTAGGCACCCACTTATTTTGTCAATATTTTGTTTAGGTCTGTTTCTAAGAACAAATTCTTGATATTCCAAGGTTATATTTTGGGGCCAGTCTGCTAGATCACAAGGAAATGGTGATTCACTTTGCTTCACATTGTTGAGAACTTTCTTTGTCAATTTCTAAAGCACTTACGACGACGTTGCCCTCCTCTTCGGCGTGATCGTGTTCTTGTAACTCGGTGGTATTACTAATATTGCTCGTTAAAACATTTATTTCCTCATTTTTTGAAACAAACGCTTGTTTTTGTTCTGGAAGATCATGTTGATTTTCTGGCTCCTTTCTAAGGAATGCCAACATTGCGTTTTTCTGTTTTTCTTTTTCATTTTCCCTTCTTTTTGCCTTTTTACGCTTTTCACTACCACTTTGATGTTTGTAACTCATACTCTTCTAAAATTAAAAAGCATATTAATGTCGAAGCAATTAAAATTTTTGGGTAATGCAATAATCACTGGTGGATCCAGGGGAGGGGCCCGGGTCCCTCCTTTCATGTAAGAACTAAAAAAAATTATACCTAAAAAAATTCATCAAGATCTAAGATTTAAAAAGGAAATCCGCCCTTGCCTTGTACCTAAATATATTTCTTTAATTATTATTCGGTGCGGTGGACCCCCCAAAATTTATTTCTGGATCCGCCATTGGCAATAATAGAAGTGTCAAATGATACGTATATTATTCGGATTGGACATGTCTGTATGTAATCTTATTAGCTAGTAGGATAAGCAAGTTCTAAGAACAAATACCTAGTTAATTATTATAGCCATATTAAAATTTTGCACCCATTTTTTGTCCATGTAAATTCCAATAGCAAATACACAAAAATAATATAATATTACTTATAAGTAACTTAAAACTTACCTTAAAAATATTATATAATTCACAATGACCACTGATACTTTTTAAGCTTGCCGATATTATCAATTCAAATTCAAATTCAAATTCAAATAAATTTATTTATCCGTTATTACAACATAATACAATTATTACAAAAATATCCCATACTATAGATAAAAAGGGCTGTACCGCGATTATAGAAAACCGTTCTCACTAGACACAGCAAAACTGTGCCTGTGTAGCACAGCCCAAGAGATCATTCAAATAATATCAACATTAGTACAATGATGAGCAATATTAATTATCAATTTATTAACTAATTATATAATAAACTCTCCTCCCAGGCGGCAATCGCAGACAATGAAGTGAAATAGTAATGACTGTAATGAGATAAGAGAACAAACAAAAAAAAAATAAAAAATTGCAGTATATATCCTCGACCAGCCTAGGAAGACAGGGATTCAAGAAAGGTAATAAAGGCATGACAATGCAAGGACCGACCCGGGCGCAAGGGAGAGAAGAGAAGAGCGGAGCAAGGTGAGATAGCAGACGAGATTTGAGGAACGCAAGTTTAAAGACATAAAATGATATAAAATGATATAAAATGATGCAGGCAGCCCAGCAAGAGAGCCACTGTTGCACTATCTAATTGTAAACTATAAACCTATTCCAAACAACTGTACAAAACTAAACTTCACTTCTTTGAGTATCTAAGAGATATTTTTTGACATATTGCCTATATCTGCAAAGTAGAAAATTTTTGACGTTATCTGGTAAGTTATTCCAAATTTTAACTGCTTTAAAATTAAATGATTTTTGAAAACCTGCAGTACGATGCTGAGGAACTCTAAAATAGTTTAAAGTTCTTGTTTGATGTGGGTGATTATAGGACTGAAAGCATGCTCTTAAATAAGACGGTTCTCCACTTTTTAATAATCGGTACACAAAAAGGTACATATGGTATTTTCTACGATTAGCCATATTTAAAATGGAATTGTCAATGAGATAAGGAGTTATATGATTTCTATAAGAGATATGAAATAAATAACGCATACAAGAATTTTGAAGTTTTTGTATGGAGTGAGCTATTTTTGCCGTTAATGAGTCCCCGTAAACCACGTCTCCATAATCAAATAAAGACAATACAAGCGAATCACACAAGTAATATTTGGTCTCACTGGGCAAAAAATTTTTGAGATGGTATAACTTTTTTAAGCGCATGTAAGCTATTTTTAGTTTGTTTTTTACATGTGTCTCAAATGTAAGTCCAGTATCAAAATAAATACCTAAATTTTTTGCCTCCCTGACCACTGGTAGTTGCTAATTATTAATGTATATGTTGAAGCTATCCGAAATGAAAGGTATGACATTACTGTTATTAAAAAAAGTATGCAAGATTTACCAGCATTTAACTTTAAATTATGTATCTCAGCATAGCAACCAATTCGCTGCAAGTCCTCATTAAACTGAAATTGAGCAGTATGCATATTTTCAATGGAAAAAGATATGTATAATTGTGAATCATCCGCATACTGCTGCAATTTAGTATATTTTAAGATATCAATCATATCTGCAACATACAAGGAAAATAGCAATGGCCCTAAAATAGAACCCTGCGGTACCCCTGCAACCATGGGTATATAATTGGACCTTTGTGTAGTAAACTCTGATCTTAGAACGACACAGTGAGCTCGATCATTAAGATATGATTGAAAGAACTTGATTGCATTCTGTGATAGTCCGAAGTAGTGAAGTTTAGCTAACAACATTTTGTGGTTTAGAGTATCGAAGGCTTTACTGAAGTCCAGCAAACCCAAGCATGTGTTTTCCTTTTCTTCCATATTCAGCCGAACTTCATTAAGGAGATGAACAAGGCTTGTGGTAGTGCTAAAATTTTTACGAAAACCTGATTGACATTCTGGGATTAGCTTAAGTGAATTAGCAAAGCAGCATATTTCTTGATATATATGTTTCTCTATGATTTTAGAGACAACTGGTAGGATACTAATAGGTCTCAAATCTTTAAGTTCTCTAAGGTTAGAAATTTTACCTAATGGTTTTATAATGGCCCTTTTCCAAAGGGTGGGAAAATAATTATCTAGAATACAACTATTTATTATGTTCAATAATGGTTTCAGACAAAAAGATTGACACAGCTTTACATCTCTTATTGATAAAGAATCTTCACCGACAGCGTTAGTATTTATGGTATTTAGAATTTTTTTTAGGCCTAACTCATCCATCAATTTAAAATTAAGTTCTGAAGTAATATTTGCTTGCCTATTTAATTTATAAAAGTCAATTTTTCGCTCCGATGTAGAATCTAATACGTCATTAGAACTTGCAAAATATTTATTAAGAACTGTTACGTTAGAGAGCTCTTCAGGCATGCTAGACGTTTTATCGCGAGTAAAGTTCAATTTGTTAGCGCGATCCCAAAACTCCTTTCCTTTTTTTTGAGACATTATATTGAAGTATGTGATTTTTTCCCTGATAATAGCGTGTTTAGTAAAATTTTTGATTTGTCTATAATAGTGCAAGTGTCCTTCAGTTTTTTGTTTTAAATATTTCCTATAAGCTTTATCTCTCAATTTCATTAAAAACCTAATATTATCAGTAATCCACGGTGTAAAGGATCTTTCTTTCATTTTTTTCTGTTGGATAGGTGCATGTTTATTAATTAAAAATAAAATATTATCATTGAAAATTTTTAGTTTATTGTTGATATCTTGAGAGTAATATATTTGATCCCACTGTAATTGTTGAGCATCATTTTCGAAGTCTGCAAGAATTATATTATGTAATTTCGAAATTGGACAAATTTATATTTACTTTTAATTTTAGGGAGATTTATAATTGAATAGACTAAATTATGATAGGATATCACCTCAGATATATTGATAGAAGCACTATCCTTTATATCAAGGTTACTGTTTGTTATTACAATATCAATGAGACTACTACTATTGTTCTGAATATTTATACGCGTTGGGTATTTAATAAGCTGCTTAAGATTAAAAGTATCAATCAGATTTTCAAGCTAAGTCTTAGAAACAGATTCCTTTAACAGGTCAATATTTAAATCACCCGTGAATATAACCTGATCATAATAGGGCACAGCCATGCCAAAAAAATTCTCCAACCAGTCAATAAAATTATTGATATTGGAGAAGGGAGGCCGGTAGATATTTGTGAAAAGCACATTTTTATTAGAGAGAGAAAAATTAACACTTATATATTCGTAATCAGTTGGGGCAATATCAAAATCAACTAGGAATTTGTACTTTTTCCCAACATAAAGTCCCAATCCCCCTCCTCTAGTAGCTCTATCTTTTCTTACAAAATTGTAACCTGGAATTTTGAAAGTATCATTATCAAAATCCGAAGATAGCCAGGTTTCAGACAAACCCAATATATCAAAGTTATAATCGGCTACATAATTAACATATTCATCAAAACCAGTATTCATGGAACGTATATTAAGATGTGCAACAACAAAGTTGTTTGTATTATTGTAATTTTTGCTAACTAGACCCTCCCGCTGGATAACTGCCCGCATACCACCACGGTCACCCGCCATCCCCCCGACACCCGAACTCCGCATCCCCCCCGCACACGCGCCGGTCCATACCCCGCCATAATCCCATAATAACCAATATAAAACAACACTTGTAAACTGAGAACAGTGCAAAAATGTAAATAAATGATACAAATTTATATATATATCAATTCCATAAATTCCATTCCTCCTTAGTCGCGATGCCGCCAGTCCGCTTCGCCTTTGTGCGGCGTCAGCGCCGCCCTTCTTCTATGAAGCGTATGTCCAATAGCTCATTGCGTATGTCTGTATTTTATTCTTTCTTGGTAAAAATTAAGTTAAACTCCTGCAGTGGCATATTTATAAATAAAAAAAAAAATTATTTAATTTTTATTATCACACGGCTTTTTTTTCTTGGTGTTTAAATTTAAATTGTAATGGTTTATAATTATATTTTTTTATCCTTTTTCGGGGGGTCCAGCGGGCCCCACAATTCATAGGGCCTTATGTGCCTTATGTAAAATAGGCCCTGTTCACCTTGGTTCTTGCAGTGGTGCGATTCGGACCATTGGCGCTATTTTCGCCACTTTAGTAGTATCTTCAGCACCAAAAGCTATTTTGCTGTTTTAATTGCTTCGGGTTTCTCCTCAAATTTCAATTTATTTTCTACGAGAAAGGCCAATACCACCTCAGGTGAAATTTAGATCTTAAGTTCTGTAAGAGATAAGCAACTTTACTTCTGATAATGTTAAATAGGTTTCAAGTATCATTTATTTCTTACCATTCACGTCATATTGTAGCCAGCCAGTGCATGCTTTGCTTTTGTTTCAGGCCTTTATTTTATATTTTGGGCTTCCACTTTTTGTGTTCTTCGCCCCTTTTTTATCTTTTTGCTGGTTATGGTAAACCGCTGGTGCCTGCGGCCACTTTGCTGAATACCCGAGTTTAGCGCCCTTTCATAAATCGAGACGTCCTTGAAGGTCTGGCGATACACAGAGGCTAACTCGAGCCAGTCTCTCTAGTAGAGGTGCCAGTGGGATGTAATTTGGCGAGCCTCACATCAGGGTTTTTATTTGTCAGTGGTCTCACTACTAGTAAAACACATCCAAAACATGCCTAGGTCGTGAAAATCCACTATGGAAGTCCCCCCGTTAACACACAACTATTACCACCTTGTCTATAGCATTATATAATTCATTATTTTATACATTCCGACCTAATTTACCATCACGTTTTTACTTTTTATTTTAGTTTTACCTTACATTTATTTGTGTTCAGTAACATGTAACTTTTAAAAGTAAACTGGTTGGAGCGGTACCAGATATTAAATTTCTGTATTGTTAATCCTGTTTACTTCGGTTTGACTGAGCCCTTGTAATGTAATGTAAATTCGATTAATGCTGGAGTCTTTTTTTATTTATTTTATTTGAAGTCAATTTGATGACTCATTTGGGGTTGTCTGAGTGTATTAATAATATTTCTAAATAGATTTTAAGAGTTTAGTCTGGTGTTTTTGTTTTGGATCCATGACGCTTCCTGTTTTATTTGTTTAACCTGTGTTGTTGTCTGAAGAGCCCCAAGACAGGTGGCGCACCCCCTTTTAGTTTACCCACACCACTCGCCGGCAATCTGAGCTAGACACGAGTCGACCGCAGTAGACAACATCCCCTGCTCATTTAAGAGCGACCTGACATCTCGCTGTCTCTCTTCTCTCGGTTATATGTATGAAAACCTATCTAATTAACAACAATTTAGCTTTCCCAATTAATATCCCCCTCTTTTATTTTTGCTTTAAATAACAAGTTTATATAACAAAACTACTAGTAACACCTTCATCGTTGGATTGAATTGGGCGCCACCTGGTTTGATAGAAATCCAAACCAGGAAAAATATACCGAATATCAATGCTATTGGAAATCTATACAATAAATAAAACTAGAACTACTACTATAAGGTTTTTATTAAAAAAAAAGGGTTTATGTTAGTTTTATGTTCACTGAAATTGTATGAAATTATATTATTTAGTTAAGTTCAAGAATGATTAAAAGGAAAAAATCAGCCTTTCCGGGCACAAGGATTTAAAATAGAAATGGGGTATAACCTACGATGATTCTAGAATTATTTTATCTTCAATGACGTATGGTTATATAAGTGTTACCTTTTGCCAAGATAGCTTTACATTTAAAAAAAAATATTAATTAAATTTTAGTTAATTTAAATGTTACAAGGAAATAATAAAATTGAAATGGCTAAATGTATTAAATGATGTTGACTCTATACAAGCCTGTAAATCCCTCACTTTTGCTGCGGCATGCGGCAGCTATATAGGTATGGCACCATGTGGTTCCTGAAGGCTAGTCGTGATCGGTCAGGTGGAATTTAGCTCATATATAGCTTATCGTTTATTTACTTGAACTCACCATGGGCCAAGTGGATCCTGGAAACTCATGGGCTATCATGTGAGTGTTAAAATCCCATGTGGTTTCTCTAACCTACTTAAATGCCTTTCCCCACAAAGTCAATAGTGGCAATTTTAAAATTGCTACTCCAGAATGCCACGTTCAAGGGTTAGGAGGACTTGGGGGGGTAAAAAAAAACATGCATTTTATAAAGAAGCATTAGAAAAAGTTACAGATAATGGATTATTAATTAAAGCGGCTGCCAAAAAATATGAATTTTGCCATGTATTCCTTACACCGAGTATAAGTATAAGAGTATATATTATGGATTTCCGCCAAAAGAGGTTCGAAAACTGGCATACAAATTAGCAGTTAAATACGTAATAAAAGGACCTTCCCAGTGGGAGGGAAATGGTTAAGTAAATGAGGGGTCTGGTATCAAAACGTACAATCTCTACTTTTTAAGAAAGGTTCAATTAATTATGTTTTCTGTATAGAATTTTAAGGCAAATAAACGGATTTCTTTCAGACACATTTAACATCAACGCTGAAATCCCTCAAGGTTCTGTATTGTCGCCCACCCTCTTTCTACTATACATTAACGATCTTTTGGAAAAAACTCAAAATCGTATATACAGGGTGTCCCGAAATTAAGAGGCAATACTTTACCACCATATTCTTCGGCTAAAAATAATAGAATTTTTTCAACTGAGGTTGCCCGCTTGATTGCACCCAGAGCGGTGCTTGGTAGAAATACACGACGAGCCACTGCAGCCCACCCGTACATGTTTCAGCTTAGTGCCCCTCAAACGACACTGTTTAAGAATTGTTTCATCTGAAGAACGTCATTACTCTGGAACGATCTCCCAGAGGCCGTATTCCCCAAGGAGTATAATCTCCAAAGATTCAAGACCAACGTGAATCGTTTCCTTCGCACACGCATCGCTCGCAGAGCGCCATAAAGGATTGATCCTGCAGTGCTATGCTTTATCATAAAAAAAATCAGGCCTTAAATAAGATTGTAGAGCTTCAAAATCCAATAAGATTTAACTGCAGAAATATTCCTGCAAGGGTGTTGTGATCTACTATCACCGAATTTTTTCAGCAGACAATTAAATGCATGATCATACAGAGACAATTCGACAATTGTTTATTCTGTATTTAATTTGTTTAGTTAATATTAAAAATTATGCGTGTATACACATTTTTTTAACTCTTTTTAATGTCTCGAATGATTCAAAATTCTGCTTTAAGCTGTATATAACAAAAATCATTATACGCGGAATATACTTATATCTATTATTAAGTTTTATCATTTATTATTTTGTTTGCACTATCCTTGCATCAGACATGAAGTTTTTGGTTATTTAAAAAAATATAAAGTAAACAAACTTTACAAATTGCCTAAATTTGATGAAAGCTGTCCAGAAGTGATTTGATTGTGGTTAATTTTAAAAGGTATTATACCTAAATATAAAAATAAAATTATTATTTGGAGTTAATTTAAATTTTTGAAAAAAATTTTTTTTTGCATAGAAGGCATATATTTTGTATTTAGACTGGACCAAACTGAATAGTGGTAATCCAATGTTGTATAAAAATATAACATATAATTTTTAGGGTTCTGTACTCCAAGACACAACCCTTATAGTGTCACTTATGCATTAGTCTATTTATCACAGCCATTTTTTTAGTGGCTGTTTGACATAGATAGTCGAAATTTGGCACAGTAATAAAATTTACAAATATTGAATATAATGTCTAATGTAACGTAAAAATAAAAGAAACGTATTTAAAAGTTTTAGAGATGTTGCTCATTTGAGGATATCATTTGAAAGAGCTAGTTATGGATTGAGATTTCAAAACAATTTTTTTATAATTCGGTGTAAGATAGTTTCAGAGATATCGCTAAAAAATGTTTGCCTTACGGTCGGCATTAAACCCGACCCAAAACTTTGATGTTAAGTTTCAAACTTTGGCCAGACATGTTAAAAAGCAAAAAGAAACGGAATTAGATGATTATGTTAATATGACCCCCCCAACTAGTCGCCAAATTTTTAATAAGAACAAGAGAACTTATTAAAAAATTACGTTTTAAAGAGTAGCAAAATGTGCTATGGACAAAGAACTTTCTCAGTAAGAACATTAGCATATGAAATGACACAAGTTAATGATATAAATATCCCAAAATCGTGGACACAGGCTTAGCCTTCATGGGCCCTAACGTTAAAAAAATATTTGATAACTTACGTGGAATTTTAGAAAGGTAAATTTTAGTTCTATCAATACTGAAATAAATTTGACACAATTTGTTTTTTCAGATATCCCGACAAGTTCTCTGATGGAACACGCATTTTTAATATGGACGAAACCGCTACAAGAACCAAAGGCATTAAATAAGTCTTCAAAGCTACTAGTGGTGAACGCGGCATCCTTGTCAGAACATATTGCACGATTTCAGCTTCTGGCAACCATATCCGCCCGGTAATGATATTTCCTCGTAAAAAGTTTAAAGTCAGATCGTCAGAATGACCCAGGGAGCGCCTCTTGGCTTGATTTCTAAGTCAGGCTGGATGACAGCTGAGGTATTTTCATATGTAATGAAACATTTTGTTAAATATTCCAACTCTAGCAAAGCAAATCCATCGCTATTGATTTTTGATTATCATGAGAGTCACATGTCTATTGAAGTGATTAACATTGCAAAAGAAAATGGGGTTACTATCCTTACATTACCACCTCATTGTTCTCATAAGTTACAGCCTCTACAACTCAGAAATCGATAACTGGATGATTAGGTACCCTGGTCAAACATCATCGATTTACGATATTGCGTGTTGCGTATCTATAGCTTTTGGCAATGAGGCCAGAAAATATAAAATCGGGCTTTAAAAAGTGCGGCATTTTTACTTTTCACGACCAAGTTTTTACGGATGATGACTTCTTAACCTCTTTTGTAACTGATAGGCCAACTACTAGTAAGCAGAGTGAACTACCAGTAGAGTCAAATGACAAAGATCAATAACAGATCAGTACCTATCACAAGAAGAAGACCAGCCCGTTTTAATTAAAGAAAATTTCTTGAGTAAACATAGAACACCACCAAAGGATGGCCAAAGTGGCTCGTCAAAAATTAATATTATTAGTGACATTGTAGTTGCGGTATTGCACCCTCAAAGAAGTTCTCAATTTATACCACCTGGAATATTTAAAGGATTTCCCAAGGCGAACAAACGAAAAAATATAAATACCAGGAAACGAGGAAGAAGCTTTATTTCTACCGATACCACCGAAAAAATTATTTTAGAAAAGACTCAAATATCCAGAAAAACCAAAGAGATTAAGTGGGTTTGCAAAAAAGTATTTAAAAAAGAATAGAAATTAGACTCTAGCGATTCGGACAGTGAACATGACAATAACGAAACTTACGACGATTATAGCTCAGAATATGACGTTGACGAAGCAATTCGGTTATTTAAAGAAGATTTTGAAGACAAAGTACTTAAGGTTGAAGATTTTGTATTAGTCAGATTTCAAGCAAATAAAAAAGATTTTTTCTATGTTGGAAAAATAATAACTGTTGGAGAGAAAGAGTATGAGGTAACTTTTTTTAAAAAAAGCATTAAGGTACTAGATAAATTTTTTTCCCTCTTCTTCCTAACAACAACAAAAAAACAACAGAATTTTTAACAATTCGACGTTCAATTTGGTGAACTTGATCGTTAGAGACGTTAGAAATTTTCTGTTTTATTTTTTAGAATGTTTAGTGTTCTTTTTTGCCAAAAGTTTTGCTACCAATGATGCCGCAGATTCACATTTGTATTTGTTTCTAGGTGATGTATAATATAAAAAGGGTTATTTTTTTTTTTTTTTTTTTTTTTTATGATAAGGCACAGCACTACAGGATAAATCCTTTATGGCGCTCTAGGAGCGGTGCGTGTGCGCAGGAAACGATTCACGTTATACTTTTATACATTATTTTCATTATTACAATCAACCCTAACAAACAACAAACTTGTCCCATTGTTGAAATTCATAGTCTCAATGTGGAACATGCTTTGGTCCACAATGAGACAATGTAGGGATTTAAAGAAATAAACTAAATATAAAATTCTTTATTTTAAAATATTGTATGCTTCATCAGTACTTGTGCCACTTATCAGACTAACATATAGGTATACAGGTTATATTTAAATATGAAATCATTTCAAACTATGGATCATTTTACAAAAAGTGCCTCATTGTGGACATAAAAGTAAAAGAAATGTTTTTTAAAATAAATGTGACTAAAATCTTAATTAAGAAAAAAACATAGATGTTTTCGAATATCAATGCTTTGGGATCGATGTTTTTTCAACACTACAATAACTCCAGAAATTAAAGAAGCAGTTGTAAGTTTAATTGATGAAAATTCAGAATAGAAACATTGGAAATAACTTGCACATCTCACACATTCTAGTTTGGAGAATTTTTTACGATTCTCTTTTATATCCGTACTACATTCAACCAGACAAAACCTTACTGCTTTTTCCTGCGAATCATCTTTTCTCAATGGGTTTTGAAGAATATTGTGCTAGATGACGATTTGCCCATATTGCTTGAAGAAGTGCTAATTATAATTATAAATATAGAATGCAGTTCATGTATGATGATTCCATCAAAAAGCAAGAGAATATTTAAATCGAACTTTTTATAACCATGTGTAGGCCGTGGTGGACCTCAGCATTGGCCCTCGAGGTTCCCAGATTTAAATAGTTTGGACTTTTTCTTATGGGGGCATCTTAAAACTTTTACGTCACTGCAGTCTGTAGAACAACTGAGAAATCGCATAAGAGCTTCTCGTGATGTAATAAGGAATATTAAAAGCATCCTTCAAAGAGTGAACACTAATATGAGAACAAGAGCTAAAGCATGTGCCCATGAAGGTGGAGGGCATTTTGAACAATTTATTTAATTTTTTTTTTAGTTTTAGAAAAATGTTATTAGTTTGTTAACAGACAATTAAAATCATTAACTAATTTAATCAGCAACGGGTATTAGTTATCTAGTAGTTAAAAAATGATATCATGAAAAAGTGTAAAAAGGTTCAAAAATACGTTATCTTTTACGTATAGATAATTGTCATTCTTTGTCCCTTCACTGTAAGATACGAGAAGAAGGCAAGAGATCTTTTTTATTACGCCAATAATAAAATTATTTTAGTTTTTAAAAGAGCAGTGGCGTATCATTTTAATCACCCAAAATAATCAATAAATTTAAATTACCTACAAATTAACTAAGACGACACTGGCTAAAACTTAAAATTCGATTTTTACACAAACGAAAGTCTGCACCCATCAAGTTTTATAAATTTATAAAAATATCTAATGTAGTTTCTAAATTATTAAAAAAAAAATTTTTCAAAACAAAACTTTTATCACCGTGTAAATAACAAAGTAAAACGGTTAAACGGAGTTTATAGAAACTTTTTGTCTTAAAATCATACACAGACTAACCCCCTTCAATATTGACATACATACTTTCATAGTTTATGTTAGACTAAAATCAAAACAAAATTTAAGAACAATGCCACATATTATTATATCTTTAAATTAAACTCGCATTAATTTGTTTAGACATAAATTTGTAACTATAAGTCACTAAGTATAATTAATTTATTATTACTATTATATGTCAATAAAAACTAGTAACAGAAAAATTCGCAGTATTAAGGTACCTGCCCAATTAACTAAACAATAACCCCATTAATTTGCAGAACCCCCCTTCCTTTAAAGAACAAACGTTTTTTTTTTCATATTGAAAGTCGCAAGTAGTGCCGACTCATAGTACAAATATGTACCATAGTGCCGACTAATTTCTCATATTGATGCATTCGCGTCCGCAACCATAAGATGATTTATAAGCACTAATCGTAATCGCGCCTTGCAACGCATCAAGCCAAATTCAAACAGCGGCTCTAGAAGAATATGTCACCGCCTACTCCTCGACGAGCAGCTTCGCCCCTCGCCGCGACCGTCCAAGCAAACCTACCGAGAATCGTAGTCCTTAATAAACTATACATTTTGACTCTTAAGCCTTTTTTTCTGTTTACTTTATGAACTCTTTTTGTATTTCAGTAATTCAGGTTTCGAAGGGATAATTATTATCTCTCTGCTGTATTTTTGCTTAAGCCTATTTATGTAGGTATTAATGAAGCTTGTCGCTATATCAGAAAGGTTGAACTTTCTTTCTATCAAAATATATTAATTTAAATTCAGAGTTTTCGCGCTTCTAACTTTTCCGTCAGAGTAAGAAGCGCGAAAATTTGAATTCAAAGTTATAAAATTTAAATTTTCGTGCGTGGCGCCGACCCCCCGCCACTGCTACATTTAGTCTTAAACTGGTCGCGTATAGCGCTATTAGGGAACAAGTTTAGTATGTTAAGTTACCTATCTATTTTCCCTATAAGCGCATCTCCCTTATCTATGGTTAGGACAGTTTAACCCGCCAAACGTCAATTTATTATTAATTAATTATTATTTCTACTTTTTTATGGGACGTACCCTATTATTTTGTGGTTCTGTGAATTGATTTTATTTGTTGTTGTTTTTGGTATTTAATTAATATTTAACGGTAAGAAATAAAAATTTGAGAAGTAGTACCTACTATAGTTAGTCATATGTAACATGTTGATACTGTAATAATATTTGTCTTTAGGTGGTAAAACTCGTACCTGGTTTAGCGATGGAAGAAATAATTGATTTGGTGGATCAGATTATTTCTGACAATGAAAACAATTTGGATGCAATTAATATTGCAGAGACATCTCGTCGCCTTCGAGAACTTAAGAATATACCAAATCATTTAGAAGACTGGGATGATCAAGAATGACGTCATAGATTCAGGCTTTCGATAAGGACTGTTGAAATGTTGCTTGTGCAGATTGAAGAGAAATTATAAAGACCTACAAGCCAGCGAGTACAAATTAATTACAAAGGATAATATTTTTTATTTAAATTTGATTTAACAAGCCTAAAAACAAAAACATAACAACACATCATATAACCTAAAAAAGAAATGAAGTAAGTTAGGCACAGGCCCGAATCTTCAAAACGGTCCTTTGACGATCTCAGTTTAACTACAAGATTATCTTCATTTAATCTGGATGTTTAAACTAAAAAATTTTAACTAGACCTATGACACCGACCGTTAGTTGCACAATGAGCGCCAACTATTGGGAATAATAAAAAATACCATCTCAAATTTAATTAAAAAATGCTGTTGTAATTTATGGCCAATCATAATGCTTTACGACTATTTTCCGTTGTTATATAGTTTTTTTTTTTTTAATTTTAATATTTGTAGCTAATAGGTTAAGGAAAACACTATTTGCACTTGCTGTTATGTTTATACGTGAGCAAGAAATATTTTCCAATAAAAATACCTTAAATATAAAATAAAAAGATCTGCGAAAGGCTTTAAGCAAGAAAAGTTTGCATTTGAAAAAGGGGAAAAACTGACAACTAGAAAAAATGATACTGAAAATACTTTTCAAGCTAAACCTCCCGAGGAGGCTGAGTGATATACCAGAAAATTAATCAAGTATAACTTTACTTTCATTTACATCCTTTTCATTAGCCGACTCTGTTCCCAACACTTCTCCTCTGATATTCTTAAATGATTTAGATCCACCATTACTTAAAAATAGTAACAGAAGTACCTGGTAATATTGATTTGCAATCTGTCTTTGCTTCCTGGGCAATTTCTGATCATATTTCTTATTCCGCTTTTAATTATTTACTTTGTGTTCTAAAAAGATCTTGGACTTCACTAGTTACCTACAGATTGTCGAAAACTGATGAATATTAATAGAAAGGGAGAAATCATTAAATGCGGTAATGGTTTTTATTTACAACCATACATGTAATGTTGACATTACTAACCTTATTAAAAGCTTGAAAGTGTCACATTACCTACGTTTACTTCCCTCTTCCATTTTCCTCACTTATTTCCCTCATTGTTTAAAGGTATGCTCCATTACTATGGCACTGCAACCAGAACATATTTGAATGACACAACAAGCATATTTTTGTATGGCGTCAAAACAATAAATGACATATTTTGACATTTTTACTACATTCGAAAAAATCAAATATCTAATTTTCAATTAACGGTGTGGTTGTAAATAAAATAGTATACAAACCTCGGAGGGAAGTTTTCATTACTGTCTCGAGATTAAAGTTAACCTCGACGCTTCGCGTCTCGGATAACTAACTAATCTCTCGACAGTAATGAAACACTTCCCGCTTCGGTATGTAATGTACTATTATTACCATTTTGGCATATTAAATACTCTTATTTATGTCTTGGCAATAAATAATAAATTTCATTTAAATACATAATTCCTTGGTTTCAATATTAATGGTTTGTCACTCACAAAAAGTTTGGGGAGCCAGTTTTGGTCAATATTAGGGTTTATAAATAACATTAAAAAAAGTGAATAACTTGCGTCAGCTTTTATACATGAATTCGTACATTTTTGCATTGCCGGTCACAGTAACACCGATTATACATAAACAGCATTTGACAAAAAATAACTTCCAAATAGGCGCAACTTTTACTATTTGTGTCAAAACTTTGTTCTTTTGTCGAAGAATAATTCTTTAAATGTGGTTGAAAATAAGCAAGATGAAAAATTATTTCAACATTCTCCCCGAAGACATCAATTGCAACTCATACTCCAAAATATTTTGATATCTCCCCTTTTTCTAAAACAACTGCAGTGACTTCATCGACCATACAGAAAAAAAAATATACGGAAACATGTGACCCCAAAATAGAATTGTCGCATTTGAGCGTGTTTAAATCCAAACCAGTGACACAAACATTTCAGAATTTTACTACGAATAAATCAGTTTCCACTTAATATTTTGAATATCTCTATCATTGCTAAAACACCTTTATCGACAGTCAAAAAAGAAAATAGTAAGTTTGATAGCACACCAGATTTATTTTCCGTAAACTTTTCCCAAACCAAACCATCAGCTACAGAAACGTCGCAGAATTCGACTTCGAATGTATCAGTTTCTTCTACGTTAAATTTATTTAATAATATTTTTGATGTTGTCAAAACACCTTCATTCATAACCTACAAAGAGTTTAATGTGGAGACGAGTGATAGCACAAGTGAATTTTTATCTGTTGACTTGTTCGAAACCAAACCATTTACAAAATCTTAGCAAAATTCGACCATTAATGTATAGTTTCGTCGTCACCTAATTGTTTGTATAACACTTCTCCCCTTACTCAATTAGTAATGGAAGAAGAAATCCTAAGAAATGAAAATGATCTTTCGTCAAAGGAATCTGAAGATGCTTTTCTTGCCAATACTAATACCTCTTCGGTTCATTGCAAACGCGATTCGAGTATATCAGCTAAATCAGTTACCCCTGATAAATTTTCATATGCGTTCGAAATTCTAAATTTATCCGTAGAAGAAAGGCCAAGACCTTTACCTACCGGATTCTTGAACGTAAAAAAACTACCACCAAATTTGCAAACGGCAAAATATTTGCGGGTTCTTTCAATATTAAATCAGAAATTCGGCCTTACTAGAGAAGGGAAAATTATATCCAGGAGGTTTCAGTTCCTTTTTGCATCAAAGTATATAGTTGGGAACAATTAGATATTTTTAATAATCAGAAGTATTGGGACGTTTTGCCATTTATATATTTTGATGCCACAGGCAATATTGTGAAAAATCCTACAGATGATAAGAAATGCGTATATTTAGCAGTAATTGTAACATCACAAACTCAAAAAATTGTTCCAATTTTTGAAATGATAAGTAGTAATCATTACTCAAAGACCATATTTAAAATTTTAAATGATTTTTAAACAATCGGCTTAAAACAGAAGAAATGGCCTGCATTCGGTGCTGTAGTAACCAATTTTAGTTTCCCAAATTTACACGCAATAATAAGGGTATTAGTAATTTCTTTAAGCGAACATTTGCAAGTATGTTTTTAAATTTGCTCGGGCAAAAAAAAACTATTAGGATCAATAATTACAGTACATGTATGTAGTGTACATTTTATAAAAATGCTCTTAAAAGATCTTAAAGAATGTTATCAAGATAGCTCCAAAGAAATGATCATCAAAGATCTTGCAGCTCATGCGATAACTATAAATAATTTACGTCGTAAAGGGCGACGGCAACCTGCGACCTTCCAGGTATTTAAGAAAGAGCAGAGAAAATCTGTTAGCCCGATATAAAGAAGTTTATTTTAAGTCAATGAGAAATGTAATGATGACTCCACCGACATTACATGTGACCATATCATCACGCGAATTTCTTTGTGTGTGTAATTCACTGTTTTCAATTCTAAAACAATCAAAATTTTGGATTACACCATCAGCATTATTAGTCTGCATCTTCTTCAGCATCTACATATTATACCCATAAATCGGTTTTGAATAATATTTCCTACCGGTCTCCTGCAGGTGAATGTAAAGTGTCATTTGACTCCACATTTGTTGAATTTAGATCCTTTAGCTGGGCATGACTGAGAGAAGTTTTGATGTCCAAACTTTCCACACCTTGTACATTTATGTTGACGTCTTTTATTTTGTACCGACAGTTTGTTCACCGCTTCATAAGGTATACTTGGCCCTGACACTGTGGAGTCCATGACTTTTGACTGGTCACCTAACTGTTCATGAACTTGACAAATTTGTATTATTTCATCCAGTGTGTGTTCTTTCTCCAAAAGCTTTTTCTTCAAATCAACTGATGTCCAAGTATCAATGATATTATCCTTCATATTAATTTCAGCGGCTTCTTTAGCACAAACGAACATTTGGCAGCTTACTGCCGAACTTTTAATATAAATGTATTGAAGCTCTCATCCTGTGCGGGTTTAATATTTCTAAAATATGCCGTTAGAATGTGGAGTTTTGTTTGAGAGAGAAATACCTAGTTAATTTTTCGACTAAGATAGTGAAAATGTAATTTTCTTGTTCCGCGTCAGAGGTTTCGATTGCCCCAGGTATGTTGTAAGCGACTTCTTGTAGTTTCGTTCCATATTTATGGTAAGAATAAAGAGCTTTGCTTTTTAGACCTTTGCCCTTTTATTCATGTCCAACTTTCAAAGCCCTCTTTTTAACTAACATCAATTTTTAACCGTGACATAATAATAAACATTGACTTTTTCCATGCGAAGTTAGGATAACGTTTGTTACACAATATTGCTAAAACCCGGCATAAAACTACTACAGCAACCTAGATATGGTCAACCTAATTTTAAAACCTCGTCAACAAATGTACGAAATTGGGATTTTTCCTCATTCTGATTAAAGACAGTAATATTTACGGTATTCCACAACCTTGTCTGCCTCGAACACACCTGACACCTGGTGATATCTGTTGATAGTTATTAAAAGCTCGTATGGCTACGACCTGAAAAGTCAGTATTATGATTATGAGTTCGTAAGTCATCATTTTACAATGGCGGACCACGCGTTTTCGCAACGCTCTCCAAACATGATGCAAGTTGTGACCTTATCTTTTATATTAAGTGGGGTCCACGTTCTTATTGCCAAGCTTAACTCAGGGAGACTGAGGTGAAGGTCCGGAGCTGATACCTACTAATATTTTTTTTTTTTTTTAGGGCGCCAACCTAATTTTCTTGACTTTAAATCTTGAACTAGATGGTTTGGTAACCACAGACAACTAGGTAAACTGAGGAAGTATTTAACTATAATTCAAACAGAGATGAGGTTTAGAAAATGCTTTATTTTTATTTAAATTAAAATAAATAGTACCTCTTGGTAGTTAATATTGGTACAACAAATAAATATTATAAAGTATTGTATAAGTATGACAGTATTGTATATAGATATAAATATTATTAAAACAGAGAAATAATATGCAGTTCAACACTAAACGATAAGTTTTTACTTGTAGTAACAATGAAGAAGGTTATATAAATTTAATATTGTAATAAATCTGAAAATGAGAAAAAAATATAAATGGAGTCACATAAATAGCCAACCTTAAAAAAAAAACGGGGTTAAATATTCAAAATACAATTTGGATATGGTACCAATGAAAGAATAAATGCGCATTTACCTGTCCTGTGGTGAATCCTGTAAGAGAGGTTATGAAATATACCGATCGGCTATGAAGTGACTTTACAAGGAACTATGAGGAAATTATTGTTTCAAATTTTGAATGTCTACGTTTAATTAAGAAATTTAAATTGATTATTGTTGTAAAGAAATTACTCTGAAAGGTGCAAGTGATAGCTCTCACCACAATCCCTGCCTCGAGCTGGTATGTAGGAGTTCCTAGGACTTTACGAGGGTTTCATACCAGTCTGGGTTTTCCAGCTCTTTGCGATTAATGTAGCATCTAGGGAGGTTTAGCACTCAGGACACACAGCACAGTTTGGGGACGTTGGACAACACAGACGCTTAGGACGGACAAAGGGGCTTCTCTAAATATGCCATTCTAGGCTGCCTTCTTCATTTCTTCAAATAAGTTCCTAGCGGATGCCAATGAGAAGGGCGAAAAAGAACGATTCGAACTTAAATTCGAGTTCGAAGGCAAACCTGAATCTCAGATTCGGGTTTAAGTTGAGGCCTGTAATTAAAAGGAAAACCTTAAATCAGGGGTGGAGGGTGAAGAGTTAAAAACCGAGGGAGTATATTGAAAGGAAAATCCATACCTTAGATGGCGTGTGGCCTCATAGTGTAGTGCACTTTCACACAATCCCACAAGAAATTGATTGATTGCTGGGAACTAGGTATTCTTACCTAAAGCGCACTTAGATCAAACCTCTCACGGACGTTGATCTCGGCTTTTTATACCACTCGTGCCTACAGCTGCGCACATGGCACAAAAACGATAAAATAAAAGAACATGAAGCCTTCACAAAACAACTCTCTTGCCGAGATGAATAAACCAACTTTTGTTTCCCATTCAGAAACAAACCAGGCATTTTCGAGAAAATCGGTTTCCTCTTAAAGAAATTTGGCGAACTGTCAAAAACTAGATTTTAGTGGATCCTTGTAAACATCTGGAGACAGTGCGTCGACAGATGTTGATTTTTAGTCTAGCGCCTTGTTTCTAAAATCTAAGGCAAACTTCACTGCAATCGCATGACTGACATCAGAGTTTTGATGTTTTCACATAACCAAAAATAAAGATATGTAAATAAAGAAAGTGCGATACTTCGAACTCCAGATCATCTTTCCCAGAGAATAGAAAAGTATGGTATTTGGATTATTGTTTATAGAGGTTCCAGGTCGTATTATATGTTATCATGTTCCTTGCCGGTAAAAATTTAAGGTATGTTTATCGAAATTATGTTGATTAAAATAAAGGTTCTAAATTGACATACTCCCTCTGAATCCACAATTAAAATTGTTACAAAGTAAGGTGAGAATTTTTACTTATTTAAGTAAAGTATTACATACTAGATTAGTGTGGTCAAGTCAATTAGTGACAACACGTTTAATGTTGCTCGGAAGAAAACTCAAAAATTTTGATGGTTTAAGTTTATAAAAAATTAAGATTTTGGAAAGAGTTGTGTGTTTTCAAAGGACCTTTCTAATGGACTACTTCTTGTAAGTGTATTGCCAAAAATGACATTTTAAATCAAGTTTTAAGTCCTAACAATAGGCTTATTTGTGCCCAAAGTAAAAAAGAAGTATCGCCAGTCTGAATACCGGTTGCTTTATTTATCAACTAAAAAAAAATTTTTTTTTTTACTAATATCGTATTATTTGTTTATTGAATGTTTTGGAAGGTATCAATAATATAAACAAATATGCAGGGCAATAAACTGGATGAAAACAATTATTGTTGTTTGAAATGTGAACAAGTATGCAATGAGGATTTCTACAAGTGTGACTCATGTTTGCAGAGAATTCATAAAGATTGTGCAAGCGTATCAGCTGAAATTGTTAGAAGAAATGAAAAGGGATATAGAAATTCTCAAAACTAATACCCTAAAAGGTACATATGCGGCTGTGCTCCAGAACAGGCCAAATGAAAAAAAAGTGAACATTATGAGTGCCCCTACACCCACAATAATTATTAAGCCAAAAATGAACCAAAGCTCTGAAAAAAGCAGGGAAAAAATACAAAAAAACATAAATCCGATCAAGATAAATGTCGGGATAAGGAAGATTACAGAAACTAAAAAGGGAAATATTGTTTTGAAGTGTGACTCTGAAGGGGAAATGAAACGACTGAAAGAAGAGATTGAAAATAAATTAAGAGGAAAATATGAAGTAGAGCTGCCGAGGAAGACACTTCCGAGAATAAAAATTGCTGGTTATACTGGCAACGACACTATGGAAAATTTGGAGAAAACTATAAGGAAACAGAATGGATAGATAAACCCAGGTGAGCACCTAAAAATAACTTATGTCAGGGAAATTAAAAATAAGTCAAACTCGACAATATATGCTGAATGTACAAGAAGTCTTCTTGTAAAAATGAGGGAGCATGAAAAAATATATATAGACTGGGAACGTCTGCCAGTATATGAAGACATTAATGTGGTAAGATGCTATAATTGCCAAGGGTTTCACCATAAGAGTAATAACTGTACCAGGAAACTAATGTGTGGAAACTGCAGTGAAGAGCATAACACACTAGAATGCGGTAACAGCACAGTAAGATGTATCAACTGTCTGACAGCAAACAAACAGTTTAAATTAGGATATGACATTGAACATACTACCTTAGACACAAATTGTCCATCACTTAAATACCATACATTAGTAATAAAAAACAGAATTGACTATAGTGCATAATAATATGGTAAATCACAAACAGGATGAGATTCTCAGGACAATTGAGGAGGAAAATGTATCTATTGATGTGAAAGTGGACAACAACGAAATAAAACAATTACTTTTGGGCGAAAGTTTATTAAGTATAGTTAACGTAAATATTCGTAGTATTAATAAAAACATTAATAATTTAATCACATTTATAGAGTCATATGGTCTGCAATGTATTGATATATTTGTTTTAAGCGAAACCTTCCAGCTTGTTTCCACTAGTAATTGCAACATACCGAATTATCAGCTTTTTTATAATGAGGCGAGTTATAACAAGAATGATGGTGTTATAGTATTGGTAAAAGATGGCATAAACGTCAAATTTCGACATGAAAAACTAAATATGTCAGGGGCAACACTTGGGAGACTGGAGTTTCAGCTGAATAATATTCTTTCTGGAATGACAGCAGTTTATAAGCCTCCGCCAATTTCTAAAGCTGACTTTATAAATGACATGCAAATTTGTTTAGAGGGTTTAATGGTGGCAAATATTGAAATTTTTATTGGGGATATAAACATAGATATTCTTGATGGCAAAGATAATAAGGTGAATGACTATTTAGCATTAATGAACTCACTTGGTTTTCAATCATACATAAATTCTGTGACTAGGGAACTTTCTGGTACATGTCTGGGTCATGTGTTTGTAAAACAAAAATTAAAATCGAATAATGTAAAATTAAATTCATATATTTTTAGCGAGGATATAACTGATAACAGCCCAGTAATGCTTCTTATAAGACAAAAAGAACAAATGCAAAAAAACTGTAACAGCACTGTACGAAAGAACAAATTAAATATGACTAAATTCAAGGAGCAATTGCGGGGGTTTGACTGGTCGGTTGTATTAGATGAAAAAAACCCTGAAGTAGCTACAAAAAAATTCATAGACTCTTACACAAAACTGTTAGATAACTCAACAGAAACTTATGTCCTAAATATAAAAAGTACAAAAAAAATAAAAAACTGGATTACTAACGGTATTATTACATCCATTAAAGTGAGGGATAAAATGAAAAAAAAAAAATTATTAGCCAAACACAGCCAACAACTCGAACTAGAATATAAAGATTATCGCAATATACTAAACAAATTGATTTATAAACAAAAGAATGATAATTATAGGAATGAAATTGAAAATAATAAAAATGACATGAAAAAACTTTATACTATTATAAAGGATGCAACGTACGAGAGTAATGATAGATACAACAGTTTCATTAATATACAAAATGAGGTAGGTCAGGATATTGCCGATCCTTTGGATATGGCTAATTTTGCTAATATTGGTATAAAAATGGCCGAGACCATCCCGACCCCGATAACGGAGTGACAAAGAAGTTGGTCGATACAAAACTCAATTTTTTTTTCTCCAATAAATAGAAACGAATTAATATCACATATAGCTTCTTTAAAGAATAATAGTTCACCTGGGTTTGATGGTATTGGCGTGGAAGCTATTAAAAAGACACATTTAGAAATAATTGATCCCTTGCTGCATATACTTAATTTAATTTTGGAAAAAGGAGTGTGTTCCGTCCTCACTTACTTTCAATATTGTTTAGTATATTATAAGGTTAGTTTTATCATAATTTTGCGATACACTCTAACAATACATTTATTGTAAGTTTCATTTCATAATAATTGCATTCAAAATTACGCGTTTTAAGATATTTTATATTTTGTTTTCACTAAATTTTACAAGTTTACAATTCCATACATTTTCTCTCCGCCAACTTTAATTCCTATACCTTTTCCTACATTTTTACCGTCCCTCGTACCCATAGTACGAAATGTGCGGCGCAATGGTACCGGAGTTGAAGGTTGAAAGAGAGCAGAGAGAAATTGACCTCAACGGCGTCCGCTACGCTGGATTAGCTCTCCACGCGAGTGTCCAGTTTTTCCCGATTCCCTTTTTCCTAAGTTGGTAAGTTCATTAACATACATTTCATTTCATTATCATTTTACCATAATTTACGTTTAATATACACGCACTGCGAGGCTGTATTGGTGATTGCTAGGCCGAGGAGATCTGGTCGTGGGTCGAAAAAGGGTGTCCAGTGCAACCTATGATAATCACAGTTCGCTTTAATAAGGGAGGCTAAGATCGCCTCCATTAGTTGGTCCTTCTTTGCCCGATGCATTTTTTTGACCCAAATTTCGCAGTTTTCTCGGTTTTGTAGCGCCTTTCAGTTTTGCAGTGTTAATAATTTTGAGTGCAATTTTACCGACTTACTTTTAATACGTTTACTACTTTCATGCTAATTACTTTATAATTTTACTATTCTATGGTACATACATTTTGCAATTTATTACTACTTCCGTACCATAGATTTCTTTTGCTATTAATTCAGTATTTTGCGGAGTACTTGCCGATAGTTTAATTCATAATTTGATACATTTTTTAAGCCCATTGCTTAATTTTTTTTTACGGTTTTTATACTATTAAGCGAGTATCACGCAAATACTTTTACATTATGCAATTATTGCAATAATAAAATTATTATAGATTCGTCCCTTGATGATTAATAATAATTAAAGATCGCATTTTTATCGAATTCATATTTGTAGCAAGCCAAGGTTATCGCTCAGCCGATTTCACGGTCGCAAAAAAAAGGGCTCGAACGCTGTTTGAAATATTTATCTCCAATTGTCTTTTTTTTATATGCCTACAATTGTTGCTTTACTTACAGTTGCCATAGCTGATACGTTGGTCTTTTCTATTATTTACTAGCGTTTACAGGGTTATTCCAAAAGTTACTTTGAATTTGACTTAATATATTTTACGTTGCTTTACATAAAGGTTGATTATATATAATTTGAATTGTTTTCAATAAAAATATTTTCGCATTTACCTTAATTTACTATGTCGTCTTCTGATAAAGTTTTAAAAGCAAAGGCCTTGCGGCAGACTGCTATTTCACAATTATCTTTGATTATCGATGCGGCAGTATTAGCTAAAAATGATGACGCTGCACTTAATCCTTTTAAAGTTCGCTATAGAAGCCTCACTAAAGTAACCAAAGATTTTGAGAAGCACCACAATAGTTTATTAGCGCTGCTTGCGTCAAAACCTGATGAACTCAAAATTGAGGAAAAAACCGGAATTGATTTTTCTAAACGGTGCCATGAAATTGAAACAATTTTTTATGAATTATTTGAATTACCTTTGGAAGAACATGGCGTTTTGGATAATTCAATTCATCCTCACTTTTCGCCGCATAGCAGACAGCATACTAATGTGCGCGATCATGCTATTTTACCAAAAATACAATTACCTACTTTTAAAGGAGATGTCACTACTTTTCCCACATTTAATCAAACTTTTTCTACTTTAATACATACCAGCCGCACTTTAACCAATATTGAAAAGTTTAACTATTTACTTTCTTCGTTGGAAGGTCCACCATTTAACTTAATTTCAGATATTCAAGTCACCAATGATAATTACCTAACAGCTTACAACACATTAATCGAAAGATACAATAATAAACGCTTACAAGCTTTTACTCATTGGAAATCTATTGAGGATTGTCCTCGTTTAACTACTGAAACTAGTACGGGATTACGAAACTTAATAGATACTTTTTCAAAAAATCTGTCTGCTTTGCAAAATTTAAAATTTGATATTGGTCGTTGGGACTTTATTTTATCTTACATGATACTTGATAGGTTGGACCCTTCGACACGAAAAGCTTTTGAGCAGCAACATGCTTCAAATGACGTCCCAGTATATGACGTGATTAAAGTTTTTCTGCAAAAGCAATGCATCGCTTTGGAATCGGTACCCCAAAAACCAAAACATTTTCCAAATCAAAGTTCGCATTTTTCACATTCCCCTCGTAATTTGCAAAACCAATCTCATACTCATAATCAAAATTTAAGAAACCGTTCTGCTTTCTTACTAAATAGTCAACAAAATAGTACTTGTTTTTTATGCAAGGAAAAACATGTCATTTATAGGTGTCCTGTTTTTATATCAAAGTCAGTTAAACAACGTTTTGAAATTGTGAAGAATCAAAAGGCGTGCGTTAACTGCCTTGCAACTGCACATACTTTAAGTCGTTGCAACTCAGAAAAGCGATGTCGTTTGTGTCACCAAGATCACCATACTATGCTTTGTTTTAAACACGGTACTAATAATTATTCTGGTAATAATTCAAGCTCGGTTAGCCCCTCTGGCTCAAATATTACACCTGAGAACTCTGACTCTACTCCTATGGTTGCGAAGACTTCTACCGTGGGAATGTTACTTAATGATCATGAAGTTTTATTATCTACAGTTTTATTGCAAGTCAAAGATACTTTTAATAATTGGCACACTGTCAAAGCCATACTTGACAGCGGAGCTCAATCCTCTTTTATAACTAAAAGTTGTGCAAATAAATTAGCCCTGCCTAAATTTAATATTGCGGTGTCACTACACGGTTTAGATTCTATGTGCAGTACTGCTAGATCAGGCATACATTGTGTAATTTCTTCCGTACACAATCAAAATGTTTTGTTTGATTTAGATGCTATTATTTTAGACAAAATTTGTGATGATATACCGACTATCTCACTCTCAAAAGAAAGTTTTGCATTTACCTCCAATTTATTATTAGCCGATCCGAAATTCTCGGAAAAATCTAAAATTGATTTACTACTCGGTAATGATGTTTTTCCTTATATTTTACAAGATGGCCGATTATATAATGGGCCTGAGCAACCAGTTTGCATTAATACAATATTTGGTTGGACTTTAATGGGTAAAACCACTTTTACCCCTTCCAATAAAGTAATTAAATCCTTTTTTTCTACTACACATTCAAATTGCGATACCCTTACTAATACTTTACAGAAGTTTTGGCAAATTGAGGAGGTTCCAGAGGTTAAAGTTCAATCCCCGACAGATGAGTATTGTGAAAATTATTTTTTGCAAACCACAACAAGAAATGAATCAGGTAGATATGTGGTTTCGTTGCCTTTTAAAATTACTGCGCCTGATTTCGGTGATACTTGTACTGTTGCTTTACGCAGATTTTTATCACTAGAAAAACGATTTTCACAAAATCAAACTTTTCATAAATCTTATTGTGACGTAATTCAAGATTATATAAATAATGGACATATGGAACTTGCTGTTAAACCTTTAACTTCTGATATACGAAATTATTTTTACATTGCACATCACGCTATTTTTAAAAAAGATTCTACTAGCACACCCATTCGGGTTGTTTTTGATGCTAGCACTTGCGCTAGTGGTAAACCTTCTTTAAATAATACTTTACACACTGGGCCCAAATTACAAAGGGACCTAGTAAATATTCTGCTCAATTTCAGATTACATAAATACGTTTTTACATGCGATATAAAACAAATGTTTCGAATGATCTTAGTAGATCCTAAAGATAGAAATTATCAAAGAATCTTGTGGCGTTTTTCTCCTAAGGATCCCATTTCTCATTATCAGCTTAATACTGTAACCTTCGGGGTTGTTTGTAGTCCATATCTTGCAATAATGACATTATTAAAATTGGCAGACGATTATACCGACCTTCCATTGGCATCAGAAATCCTTAAAACTTCAACATACGTTGATGATTTGACAGGTGGCGCAGCTACCCATAAACATTTAATTTTAATAAAAAATCAAATTATTGAACTTTTGTCCCGTGGAGGGTTTGAAGCCAGAAAATGGGCAAGTAATTGTCCAGCTTTACTAAAGGGTTTGCCAGACTCTCATATAGTTAACAAAGATATTTCCTTTGATGTGGATGTTGATAATACATTGAAAATTTTAGGATTACAATGGGATCCTGTCTCAGATGTTTTCTATTATAAATTTTTTAATATAACTAATGAGTGCACTAAACGCACGATGTTAAGTGAACTTGCTCGAACCTTTGACCCTGTCGGATATTTAACTCCGCTTACTATATTTATTAAAATACTTATACAAGTTTTATGGTCACTTGGAATCGATTGGGATGAAAAACCGCCTAAAGAAGTCATAATTAAATGGAATAAATTTAAATCTGAGTTAGAATGTTTAAACACTTTAAAAATTAATCGCGAAATAAATATCTCAGATTCTATTTCTCAAGAACTATTTGGTTTCTGTGATAGCTCAGAACGTGCATTTTGCGGAGCAGTATATTTACGAGCTCTTTTTCCCGATCATACGTATAAAATTTATCTTGTTTGCGCGAAGTCGAAAGTGAGCCCTCTTAAAACAATAAGTCTAGCTAGATTAGAGCTCTGCGCGGCTGTTTTACTTTCAAAATTAATGCATTACATTCTACAAGTTTTTTCACAAAAAATAAAGTTTAAAAATATATTTGCCTTTACTGATAGTTCGGTTGTCCTAAACTGGATTAAAGGTTCGCCACACCAGTGGAAAACATTTGTGAGCAACCGCGTGTCATACATACAAGAAAGGTTGGCCCCAGAATTATGGTCGCATGTACCTTCAGAACTTAATCCTGCCGATTGTGGTAGCAGAGGTATGTTTCTCTCGGAGCTCGCAGATGTTTCTCTTTGGTGGAATGGACCAGATTTTTTACTTCAATCAGAAAATGACTGGAGTTTCTCTAAATTTGAAATAAAACAAACAGTCGATCTTTCTTACGAACAAAGAAAATTTGCAATAACTACTTCTGTATCGGTAAATTTCATTGATTTGCTTTTCGAAAAATTTAACTCACTTTCTAAAATAAAACGAATTATCGCATACATCTTAAGAGCCGCAAACATGTTTAAGAATTACAAAAAAAATACCACAGATTATTGTCAACATTTGACAATTCTTGAGCTAAACAATGCCTTACTTTTTCTTACAAAATACTTTCAAGCTACTCACTTTGCTGCAGAAATAATTTTAATAAAAAATAACAGGCCCTTGCCAAAATACTTGCAAAAATTAAAACCTTTTCTCGATAAAGATGGCTATCTACGCGTAGGTGGTCGTTTATTTTACTCTGATTTACCCTACGATAAAAAATTTCCTTTGCTTTTGCCTTCAAATGCAAAACTTACGGCTTTACTGATTGAGGAGTTGCATTACCTTTATTTACATTGTGGTATACAAACCACGCAACATTTACTTTTTCAAAATTTCTGGGTAATATCGGCAAAAAAGGTCATTCGAAAGGTGATACACAAGTGTCATACCTGTTGGAAGGTAAACCCTAAACCTTATCAACCCCCTATGGGTGATTTGCCCAAGTTTAGGGTATCTAAGTTTCCTAAAGCGTTTACCAACGTCGGGCTTGATATGTGTGGACCATTTCCAATTACTATAGGTAAACTTAGAGGTGCAAAAGTACACAAATCATATATTTGCTTGTTTATCTGCTGTAGTATTAAGGCAGTACATCTCGAATTGGTGTCTGATCTTTCTACTGAAGCTTTTTTAGCGGCACTTCGCCGATTTATAGCTCGACGAGGCCAAGTTTTGAACCTTTACTCAGATTGCGGTACTGGATTTGTCGGCGGTGATAAATACCTGCGTCAAATATTTGCGGATGCGGCTGATAGTGAAGCAATAATTTGGCATTTTAATCCACCCGCTGCCCCTTCTATGGGAGGCATTTGGGAAGCTAATATAAAATCTGTTAAATCTCATTTAATACGCGTGATAGGTTCGCAAGTACTGACATATGAAGAGCTTAATACCGTTATTATTCAAATAGAGGCAGTGCTTAATTCGAGACCACTCTCGCCAATAAGCTCTGACCCTTCTGATTTGTCGGCATTGACCCCAGGTCATTTTTTAACTTTAAAACCTCTTTCTTCATTACCCGATCAAGACACCACAGATTTACCAATAAATCGACTTACTCGGTGGCAACTTTTGCGGCGTTTGCACCGCGACTTCTGGAATCGTTGGCATAGAGAATACCTCCACACTTTGCAACAAAGAGCGAAGTGGCATGACCCAATTGTTCCTGTTTTGCCGGGTACAATGGTACATATTAAGGACGATAATACCACTCCTTTAAATTGGGTTTTAGGTAGAATTGTGGAGGTGTTCCCTGGTCACGATGGAGTCCCTCGTGTTGCGATGGTGAAGACGGCTAAAGGCATTCTTAAGAGACCTTTGCTGAAACTTTGTCCATTGCCCTTAAATTAATACTATATTTTTTCTATGAAAACCTCTAGGTTTTCATGGGGGAGGGGATGTTCCGTCCTCACTTACTTTCAATATTGTTTAGTATATTATAAGGTTAGTTTTATCATAATTTTGCGATACACTCTAACAATACATTTATTGTAAGTTTCATTTCATAATAATTGCATTCAAAATTACGCGTTTTAAGATATTTTATATTTTGTTTTCACTAAATTTTACAAGTTTACAATTCCATACATTTTCTCTCCGCCAACTTTAATTCCTATACCTTTTCCTACATTTTTACCGTCCCTCGTACCCATAGTACGAAATGTGCGGCGCAATGGTACCGGAGTTGAAGGTTGAAAGAGAGCAGAGAGAAATTGACCTCAACGGCGTCCGCTACGCTGGATTAGCTCTCCACGCGAGTGTCCAGTTTTTCCCGATTCCCTTTTTCCTAAGTTGGTAAGTTCATTAACATACATTTCATTTCATTATCATTTTACCATAATTTACGTTTAATATACACGCACTGCGAGGCTGTATTGGTGATTGCTAGGCCGAGGAGATCTGGTCGTGGGTCGAAAAAGGGTGTCCAGTGCAACCTATGATAATCACAGTTCGCTTTAATAAGGGAGGCTAAGATCGCCTCCAGAGTGGTACCTAGTTACTTTAAAATATCAATAGTTACACCCATTCATAAATCTGGACCAACAACCACCATTGGTAATTTTAGACCAATAAGCCTTGTAAGTAAATTTACAAAATTGTTTGAGAAATGCATTAAGAGGGAATGAGTCTTTTCATTACGGAAAATAATGTTCTTTCGCCTAATCAGTATGGGTTTGTTGAGGGGTATAGTACTTCGGACGCTATGCATAGACTCATAACAGAAGTGGTTAATAATTTGAATACAAATAAAAAATGTGTAGCGGTATTTTTGGACCTTGCAAAAGCGTTCGATACTGTACCCCATGACACACTTCTGAATGTTTTATACAATTATGGCATAAGAGGATGTGCATTTAAATTATTAAAAAGTTATTTGTCGGATAGATATCAAATGGTAAAACTTAATTCAGTCGTAAGTGAGAAACAAGAAATTAAGATTGGCATTCCCCAGGGTACGGTTCTGAGCCCGCTGCTATTTATCTCGTACATCAATTCCTTATTGGGACTGAATATGGATGGGCTAAGCATCTCATATGCGGATGATAGTGCAATTATATTCTCGAGCAGCAGCTGGGAGAGTCTAAGAACTAAAACTGTAAATAACCTGATAATAGTAAAAAACTGGCTAAACGCAAACAAATTATCTTTAAATCTAACAAAAACAAATTAAATCGCTTTTTCGCTCACTGGAGCAAACAGGCCCACATTTAATAATATTGTGGTAGATGGTCATTCACTGCAAGAGGTTCCACAGACTAAGTACCTTGGCATTATTATAGATCAGTTTGTTAAATGGAAGCATCATATTGAATATCTCTCGAGTAGGATTTGCAAACTTATTCATAAATTTTATTTACTAAGAGAATTTTTAGATAGAAAAACACTGATAACTATTTATAAAACCCTCGTTGAGTCAATAATTAGATATGGAATTCTGGTATGGGGTGGTCTGTACAATAACAGCTTATACAAATTAAATGTCATACAAAAATATATCCTAAAAATAATATTTAAAAAAAATAGACTATACCCTACGAATTTGCTTTTTACAAAAGAAATAGTAAATATCAGAACAATATATATGTTGACTATATGCTCCTTTCTTCATACTGCCGTCGTAATAAAGAGTGCCGCATCTACATTTTTTTAAAATTTGACTTTAATTAGAATTATAGGTTCTAGGGGTGTCCTAAATCGATTTGTTTATGTTAAAATGTCGTATCTACATCCTAAGTCTACTAAAATAAACTTACGTTTTTTACGAAATGACGTAATATATAAAGTTTTTACGTTAGAAACCCTTAACCAACAAATGTTTCTTATCCTACCGTATCTGCCACCTTCCAAAATTTACTTTACATTTTATTAAAAATTTGTAAAGTAATTCATAGCTTAAAAACCCGTATCGCGACATAGAAGCTATGAAAACCGTAACTACATTCCCGCTAAGTAGTTACGGTTCTCTTACCAACAACTTCACCCCCGATCTAATACATATTTGCAATTATTTGGTTAGTTACGAACTTACCAACGAGAGAATAACGACCTTGCTCTCAAGTACGTGCACCTGTTGATAGGTTATAATTGTTTTACTTACACATTTACCTAGGTGACCCATTGCCTACAAAATCAGCGAAAATAGTAACTATAACCGAAACCACTGAAGAACCAACAGATGAAAACTCGGAAATTGAAAATAACATAGAGAGTGAAAACGTTACAGGTTTTACGAAAACCGGAAGACCGCGAAAACGAAAGATCAAGCAAACAAAGGAATCAAGTGATATAATACAAAGGAATAAACTTCAAAGAAAAAGAGAAAAACACAAGCTTAAAGCTCCTTGCAATGATTCCTGCAAAAATGAATTTTGGAAACAGGATTGGACAGCACGGAGATTGTTTATCCTTCATACTACAACAAAAGAGTGGTGTAAAAAGAAGAACAAAAAATGTATTAAGTGGAGACTCGAGAAGAAACAACACAACAAAATTTTGTCTAAAAGATGAATCTGGAGAAGCGAATGAAGTCTGCAAAACATTTTATTTAACGACATTAGGTTACAACAGTAACAATGATGCAATCATAAAGTTAGTAAGTAACGGCCCCTCTATTTCCGTAGAAAAAAACAAGCGAGGTTTACATCCAAAACACAAGAAAGTTGATCGACAGTCCATACATAATCACACACAAAAATATCATCCTTGCGTACGTATCTCACTATCGGCGTGAACATGCTCCTAATAAGTTATATCTGCCATCCGATATATCAATAAAAATGATGCACTCTGACTTTGTTAAAAATAATCCGAATATTAATTGTTCATATGAACTTTACAGAAATGTCGTGGTAAAGGAAAAAATATTTAGTAGAAATAAAGGTCTGTCTTTACCACCAAAATACGTTTATTTACCCCTCTAGGGTGGAAGTTAAGGGTTAGGGAGAATACATGAGAGTAAATGTTAAATTAAATTTCTTAATGTAGACGTTGAACTAGTTTCGACTTTAGTGAAAGTCATCATCAGCAACTCAGTAATAAGAAATTTCTTTTTAGACTATGATCAAGACAAGTGGGTAAGAAAGTGGTTCAACAATATAAAATCTTAAACTGTCATTAGCCAATGGATTCGACAGCAGTTTATCATGGATACCGTGCTACTTCATACAATAGGGGAAATATTTTTGGAAATATTTTTGGAGTAATTGGTATTAAATCCGAAAGTCATACTAGATTATCAACAGATGTGCAGTACAATATTAATGTCAGAGACACGAAGTGAAATATATTAATGATACACGTGCTACTCAGATATAGGATTAATCAATTACTTTTATGAAATTTTAATTAAGTTATGTGGAGACATAATTTGGTGGTTTTTAGAAAAAAGTCATTAGAAATAAAATAAATTATTATTCTCAAAAAAACTAAAACGTACTGGAGTTATGACGTGAAATTTGGAATTTGTCACATTGTCAACTCTCCATTTTAAATAATCACTTCCGTGAAATAAAGGAATAAAAATTACGAAAATTAAAATTAAAAATTAAAAATTAGTAGGTACCAATGGAGGCAATTTTCTTTTCTTCTTTTTTGGTGAAGACTTCATCAAAATAATTGTGTTAAACATCAGGGAACAACGCGTGCTATTCAAAGCAATTGTCGTTGTAAAAATTTTATTTTAAAATACCAGCTAGATGCGAGGTAATTAAATTTTGCAAAGTGAATAAAAATGAGGACTGTATTGTATTACCAGAAGAAATCGGAGACGGTATATATATAGCCAGTACTTTAGTACGACTGTGATGGATACTTTAGGCACATTAAGTAATTTCAATTGGTTAATAGGGTCAGATATTGCAAAAGTATCCAACGCAGCATTCTCTACTTAGTTTATATCTAAAGTTAGTTATTATAATATTTAATAAACAATACAATAACAAACAGCAATGGAACCAGGTCATACTTGGGTTCATTGTAATTAATTTTATTGATGTACATTATTATTAGAGAAGTAATAAAACACTAAAGACGTATAAGAGGGTTTTCTCTGTTCTCCCCCATGTAACCTGAGTTCGAACCACCCTACGAGGCTACGGCCCTTACATGGCAACCCAAGTATGACCTGGTTCCATTGCTGTTTGTTATTGTATTGTTTATTAAATATTATAATAACTAACTTTAGATATAAACTAAGTAGAGAATGCTGCGTTGGATACTTTTGCAATATCTGACCCTATTAACCAATTGAAATTACTTAATGTGCCTAAAGTATCCATCACAGTCGTACTAAAGTACTGGCTATATATATACCGTCTCCGATTTCTTCTGGTAATACAATACAGTCCTCATTTTTATTCACTTTGCAAAATTTAATTACCTCGCATCTAGCTGGTATTTTAAAATAAGATTTTTCTTTTGAAAACATTGGTACCGAGATATTTTTATTTTTTAGAAAAAATGAAAAATTAAAATTTTCGTAATTTATAGTGGCATTATATTTTTGGAAAAAATCAGAGCCTAAGACTCCGTTTATTTTATTCTCAAAACTGTCTATTAGGTGAAAATTATGATTTAAATTAATTACATTGTTATTGTTATTGTTATTAATATTAAATTTCAAGTTCGCAACGCCATGAGACAGTGTGGAGCCGGTAACTCCATTAATTTTTATTTTAGTTGCTGTGTTTACATATTCGTGTTTATCAACACAGGTTTTAAATATTACACTAATTGAAGCACCTGTATCTATTAATAAATTTAATTTGGTACCTTTGTACTTGACTTGAATAAAATTGAGACCATTTAAATTAAAAATAAAAAATTCATTATTAGACTCGAAAAAACTGATTTTCTAATGTTTCGCTTGATTGATTAGACTCGCTAGTACTTTCGTCCCTAATGCAATATGACCTATTATTATTATTATTACCACGAAAACCTCTTCCGCGATTTGGGAAACCCCTAAAATTCGGTGACCTATTTTGAAACCTGTAATTGTTGTTATTACTGTTATACCTGTTATTCCCTGCGGGACCTGAAAAATTCCGACCACGAGACCTATTATTTGAAAAAGAACTGAAATTTGCTCGATTATTTCGACCTCTGAAGACCCTATTATTCGCGTGCCTATTTTGGATATGAAAAACCCGATGAGAGCCTGTGTCACTTTTTTCAAGCTCCTCATCCTTTGCTGCCCTTATCGCATCACTTAATCGGTCGTAATTACGTGCTTTAACAATAGTGCGCATGTCGCTACTCTGCAACCCATTGGCAAATACGTTTATAGCAAGCTTCTCGTTTACGGAAGTTAACACCCGTACAGCTTCGTCATTCCCGTCGGACTGTGCGATAGTAAGGTCCAGGAGTAGATCTTCAATAGTTCTACCGAACTCCTCGATTGATTTACCCCCTTGCTTAGCACCGTTCAATCTGGCGGACAATGCTCCCGCTGACTTTTTGGTGAGAAAAAGAGCTTTAATATCAGTAATAAGGGCTTCATTCGTTGCGTATGCGCTCTGCAACCTTATTTTTGCATTACCCGATAATCTTGCCTTAAGGACATAATTCGTTAAACTCTTTTTCCCTGCCTCGTCAAGCAATGCGTCATATAACTCGATGCCGTCAATTAACTCTTTTGTCGTTTTCTCAGTGCCGTCCATGCGCGGCAACAGAGACGCGGCCGTTTTCAAATCAAATTTTTCACTCATGTTTCTAGCTTCAACAAAACAATCAGAATCGGGATTTTTTTGCTACAGATTCTGTTTCTTTCGTATCGGCGGTTTTTAGCCTATCCTGTAAAACTTCATTAATAGCTTCAAAATATTTATCTAACTGTGTGGCATAATCTTTGACTTGGGCTATTAATACGGTTTTAGTGGGGGCGGGGATCCTATTAAATTCATTTTTTAAATTGCTAAACTCACTTACAAGTGTCTCTAGTTTTCCTAAGTTGCTTACGGTGACAGTCCTAGAGCTGCGCCTTTCGATGGAGTCCTTTTTCAGATTCCTATACAGTACCCTTGCCTCTTCTAACCAGGGCCTATTTTTGATTTAGTTGGGCCCAAGGCCCAAGCAGAACTTCGGGCCCCCAATATCTTATTTAACTTTCCAATAAGAATTTTTCTGCTTACCTTTGGCACCTTCACTTTTTTGTTAAAATGCATGATAAAAAAAAATTGTATAGTTAAAATTTAATTTTCAATTAATTAATTAAAAAATGGCTTTTACTAAAAAAATAAAATAGTTTTATTTCACAACAACATAAATAAGATACAAAAGACTAATTATATCTGAGCGGTCCTTAAACAAAATTTCCAATTGGAAATTAACATCACAACAAAAAATAAATAAAAAAGCTTTTGCTTCTGAAGAACAACGAACAAACTAAAGAGTTAATAGTAAACAGAAACATCTAATTAATTCTTTTTTTACGTACTTTCATTTCAGAAAACTTTTCTATGATACTATTTATTTCTAATTTATCGAGAATATCGCTTTCTACGTTTAGAATTGCCAAAGATGAAACATTTTCTTCATTCAATGAGTTTCTTAAATAGGATTTTACCCGTTTTAACGCAGAAAATGATCTCTCGCCGGATGCGTTACTGATAGGAATAGTTAAATATATTCTCAACAATACCTCAACGTTAGAGAAGGTCGACAAAATATTGTTGTCAATTAAAAATTTTAACATTTCCTGGGGGTCTTTGGAGGAAATATTATTTGATTTACAAAGTGCCTTAAATTGTATAATTTCATCCACTAAATCTTCAGTAGCATCCACATCCATATTGTAATATTTTTTAATATTTTTTATACTTACATTAAATCTTTTATCCACGGGTTCGAAGAAAAATACACCAAGAACTTCATTTACACAATCATAAGCTTGCATTCTCATTTTTAATTCAGAAATTAATTTGTCACATATAGGAAAAAATGTATTTATTTTAAAGTTCTTAGCACCGCTTAAAGTAATGTCTTCTGCAGGGCCTTCACCAAAACACTGTTTCCTTTTACGAACTCTTGAAATCTCATCCTTGTAAACAATATTATTAGGCTAAATTTTTTTGGCTTTTTCTTCAATTTCATCAAACTGCTCTCTAAAAGTCTTGAGAAATTCAATCAATCCGTTATATAGTGTACAAGCCGCAGTTAGATTGGCTTGATTATCTTGTAGAGATTTACTGGTGGAGTTTATTCTGTCTAGGATTCTTTTCCAAATTGCTGTCATCAAGGCAAATTCAAATGTATTCAATTTATGAAGTAAATCTCCAGCCTCTGTTCTGGTGGACTTCTTTTGGTTTGCATCGTCATTTAGCTCTATTAACGCTGTTCTTATTTCACTAAACCCAAGCGCAACAGATTTGATAGCATCAGCTCATGCCGGCCATCTTGTATCACATATTTTCTTAACTAATGGTAATTTAGTTTTTAAAACCGATAGACATTTTTGAAGTACGCTCCATCTATGTGTTGACGCAGAAAAGAAGTTGTATAAGCATTGTACATTTTCAAAGTATCTGGAAGCTTCTGAACAACTTTCGGCAGCACTATTACCGACCAAGTTTAAAGAATGACTGGAACATGGTACAAAATGTGCATTTTTTGTCTTTTCTTTTATTTTTGCCTGCAATCCGTTATACTTCCCGGACATATTTGATGCGTTCTCATAACTTTGGCCTCTGCAGTAATTAATATCGATATTAAGGTCACTTAATGTGGATTGTAAAACATTTGATAGACTTTCTGCAGTATGAGAGGATATTGCCACAAAACCCAAAAACCTTTCTACTGATTGACCAGTAGGTAAAACATATCTTATAATGATAGTTAGTTGATCGATATGAGAAATATCGGGCGTAGAATCGACGATAATGGAAAAGTATTTTGCCACTTGCAATTCTGCGATAATAACATTTTTTACCTCACTTGCAAGAAGGTGGATAAATTCATTGCAAATGGTTGAAGAAAGATTGTTAACATGACCACTTCCAATGTTACTATATTTCTGGAGGTGTCCAGCTAAAAACGGGTCAAACTCACTAAGAAATTTCAACGAGCCTAAATAATTACCATTTCCTTTTGTAAAAAGTTTAGTCGTGGAACCATAAAATGGTAAACCATTTTTTGCTGGAAGCTTAATGGTTGCAAGCACTCTTAATAAAACAGTTTTCCAGTAGTTTTTTTCCTGCAAGTAACTTTTTTCGATTTCTGTATCTATCCTGCCCTCTATTCGACTTCTATTAATCATTGTACTGAATGAAGTTATGTGTTCGGAAGACCATTCGTGGTTTTTCAAGTACTGAGTTACATTTTTCCAGTCAGTGTAGCCATCGGCACTAAGCTTGACATCTTTCTTCGAAAAAAGTTTGCAAACATAACAGTACACGCATGATTTGGGACTGTAAACCAACCACTCACGAAGGACTTTTTCGCCATTTTCTTTAAATTTATAAAATGTTGAACTTTGTAAGCATCTAGATTTTTTCCGTCCAATTGTTTTAGGCACCCACTTATTTTGTCAATATTTTGTATAGGTCTGTTTCTAAGAACAAATTCTTGAAATTCCAAGGTTATAATTAAAAATTAAGTTAAACACCTGCAGTGGCATATTTATAAATAGAAAAAAAAATTATTTCATTTTCATTATCACACGGCTTTTTTTTCTTGGTGTTTAAATTTAAATTGGAATGGTTTATAATTATATTTTCTTATCCTCTTTCGGGGGGTCCAGCGGGCCCCACAATCCACCGGGCCCAAGGCCCGGGCCTTATGTGCCTTATGGTAAAATAGGCCCTGCTTCTAACAAGTACTGGAACTCCTTGATGCCCATGAACTAATCCCACGTTGCGTACGAGCGGCTTTTGCCTCACCTTCCATTAAGGCCTCACAAGTACGTTCTGCTTGGCTGTTGCTCGACTTGGGACTGCTACTACGCATATGCAAATGCGGTCAAAATGAAATGGAGTGACTTTTCTTCTTCTTTAGGCTTATCTGCGGGGTTTATAAGAACTTAGATTGCTTCAGGATCCCTAGGTGCTGTCCTCAGGTACATACTCCTTGATAAATCCTTCTTCAGTGTTCTGCGGTACGTCTGTTTGAGCTTCAACACCAACAACAGGACGACTGCTCCAGTTAGGATATACAACAGTATGCGAATGTCCAAGGGTGCCTGGATCGCCTCTTGTTCCACAATAAAATTCGAATTAACGACACCAGAGTCTGTTATTTCTGCGTGTTTTGAATTTGTTGTCCCCATCTGCACTTGTTTCACTTCACTTGTTTCACTTGTTTGCTTTCACTTAGGTAGTCACTTTATATTTACCAAGGGCTTAACTTAAGCCCGCTGGCAGGATCGCCATGTAAGATGATTCCCTGGTTCGAAATTAGCACACAGGTTTTGGATAACGAAAATGACGTATATTCATTACAGTATTAGTACAATAGTAGCAAAATGTTAAAATTATCAAATCATCATCTCTTAACTTATATTCTTTTAAATCTAGTTCATCAAAATATACATATGTTTGGGTAACCTTAAACTATGGTACGGTTTGTTATATGTTATATGTTTATGTTTATCAATTACAAGCAAAGCTGGCACCTTACGTTCATGGTTGTAACCTTGTCAATCTAAACCAATGTTTAATAATATAAACTAATTTAATAAAATAGGTAAAATACTGTAAAATACTAACTGTCTTAATTTTACCTTATACTATACCTTACTTACACTACACCTTATACTACAGCTGACTTTCTGAACATCGCCTCTATACATTTTATGAGCAATTTTTGCACGTTTAATATGAGTACCCCATGCTTTACAGTTGCCGCATTCTGGATCTAAACTTTCTTTCGAATGTAAACTATTGTGTAATTTATGGCTCTCACAAATTTCGCATTCTTCGTGGCCGAGGTGTGCAAATGAAATATTTTTTCAAGATTCAAGAAGTAGTCCATTTTCTGTGGCGAGTTTATGAATAGAAATAAAGGTCTGTCTTTACCACCAAAATACGTTTATTTACCCCTCTAGGGTGGAAGTTAAGGGTTAGGGAGAATACATGAGAGTAAATGTTAAATTAAATTTCTTAATGTAGACGTTGAACTAGTTTCGACTTTAGTGAAAGTCATCATCAGCAACTCAGTAATAAGAAATTTCTTTTTAGACTATGATCAAGACAAGTGGGTAAGAAAGTGGTTCAACAATATAAAATCTTAAACTGTCATTAGCCAATGGATTCGACAGCAGTTTATCATGGATACCGTGCTACTTCATACAATAGGGGAAATATTTTTGGAAATATTTTTGGAGTAATTGGTATTAAATCCGAAAGTCATACTAGATTATCAACAGATGTGCAGTACAATATTAATGTCAGAGACACGAAGTGAAATATATTAATGATACACGTGCTACTCAGATATAGGATTAATCAATTACTTTTATGAAATTTTAATTAAGTTATGTGGAGACATAATTTGGTGGTTTTTAGAAAAAAGTCATTAGAAATAAAATAAATTATTATTCTCAAAAAAACTAAAACGTACTGGAGTTATGACGTGAAATTTGGAATTTGTCACATTGTCAACTCTCCATTTTAAATAATCACTTCCGTGAAATAAAGGAATAAAAATTACGAAAATTAAAATTAAAAATTAAAAATTAGTAGGTACCAATGGAGGCAATTTTCTTTTCTTCTTTTTTGGTGAAGACTTCATCAAAATAATTGTGTTAAACATCAGGGAACAACGCGTGCTATTCAAAGCAATTGTCGTTGTAAAATTTTTATTTTAAAATACCAGCTAGATGCGAGGTAATTAAATTTTGCAAAGTGAATAAAAATGAGGACTGTATTGTATTACCAGAAGAAATCGGAGACGGTATATATATAGCCAGTACTTTAGTACGACTGTGATGGATACTTTAGGCACATTAAGTAATTTCAATTGGTTAATAGGGTCAGATATTGCAAAAGTATCCAACGCAGCATTCTCTACTTAGTTTATATCTAAAGTTAGTTATTATAATATTTAATAAACAATACAATAACAAACAGCAATGGAACCAGGTCATACTTGGGTTCATTGTAATTAATTTTATTGATGTACATTATTATTAGAGAAGTAATAAAACACTAAAGACGTATAAGAGGGTTTTCTCTGTTCTCCCCCATGTAACCTGAGTTCGAACCACCCTACGAGGCTACGGCCCTTACATGGCAACCCAGTTATTACATGGCGACCGTGACAGTTGTTACATGGGTATATTTTTTAAAGTGAAAAGTTTAAAAGTAAAGTGAAACAAACGAAGACTTGTAAGGTACTAGTGATGGGGAAAAATCAATCGAAAGAAGAGATTATAATTGCACAGGCGGGCAACAGTGGAGGCGTTACCGCGTCCGGAGAGAAAGGACTAACGTTAAGTGAAATAATTAAAATTGTGGTTATCGCGTTTACAATAGTTGGAATTGTTTTATATTGCGGTTACCGTGGAAAAAAGACACTGGAAAAAAAAATACGGAGAGAAATTGTAAGAAGTCAAGAGCTGGTTTAATGGTATGTCATCGGAATTCCTTGGGGCCTACTGACTGTTCCGCAAAGGGGTCAGCAACGCTGGACAGTGCTAATGTGGCGCAATGCCGTTAGTACTCACCGCTGGAAAACTGGGATGCCAACACGCAAGCTGCCGTTATGAAAAGAGGCAACAGAGTTTAAGTTAAGTAAAATATTTAATGTTTAAGTATAACTGTTGGGTTACTTCTAATGAAGGACTTAAAAGAGCTATATGAAAATTTAAAAGGGTTTTATAGTAATCTAAAAAAAGAACCTAAGGAGCGTAGAGAAAGTTTAGATAGGATTCAGAGTTTAAATTTAACCCTAGGACAATTAGAAAATAGGTTTAAAGAAACAAAGAGTAACAAAAAATTTAAAGAGGAACAAGTAGGAGAAGCTAGAGAATATTTTAAAGCTATTGAAGGAAATATTAGTTTGTGTAGGAAAATTTTATTAGATAGGGTAAGCGATATTGACTTTAATAATAGTGATAGTATTACATTAAATATGGGTGAAAAATTTGATATTAGAACAGCTACGTCTCTGTTACCGTGTTTGGATGGCACTGAGAGCGTAACAAAGCAACGTATCGATGCTATTGAATTATATTCCGAACTTCTTGACGATGCGGGAAAAATTTTTTTAATAAAATACGTTTTGAAGGTCAAACTATCGGAAAGTGCGAAATTAAGATTGGGATCAACTTATAATACGATTCAGGATTTAGTCGCGGATATAAAGGCTCGGTTGTTAACTGCCAAATCAGCTGCGTCTATATCCACACAGCTTCACAATGCTAGGCAAGATAATAAATCCATTGACGAACATGCGAAATGTATCGAGCAGCTCTTACTTGACCTAACTTTGGCTCAGGCAGAGGGTGATGATGGAGCTGTGCCAGTGTTACGTAGAGTAAATGAGAGGCTTGCTATTAACGCATTTTCCAATGGGTTGCGTAATTACGAGGTTAGGACGATAATTAAGGCTAGAAATTATCAAGAACTAAAAGATGCAGTTATCGCTGCGAAAGAAGAAGAAACCACTCGAAATTCAGGCACTAGCGGTAATTCGAATTTGTTTTACATGCGAGGTAAGAAAACCCATTCTAATTTTTCGTATAGAGGACGTAATTCGCACTATAATCGCGGAAATCGAGGAAGGATAGGTTACAACAATTTTAACACAAATAGGAGTGTAAACAATAATAGATCAAATTTCAATGTGGGTCAAAATATAGGACACCGAGGTCAAGGTCGAGGTAATTATTCAAATTCGCCGAGGCGACCGACTAATAATAATTTTTATAGAGGAAATGCTAGCCGTAGAGCTTACGTTGCACAAGTGGAAGGTACAACTGCTAGTAATAGTGAAACTATTAACTTAGATAACAGCACGTTTTTTCGGACCTAATAGTAGGCTCGAAGATAACATTTTTTGTGTGAATGGTTTAAATTATGTAAGAATTAGCTACGGAATGAGTGAACTTTTATTTTTATGCGACACAGGTGCTAGTATAAGTTGTTTTTTCAAAATTCTTTAAAAGGTACAGAAATTATTGATACTACCAAGAAATTAAATATTAAAGGAGTAGCCGGTTCGTTGACTACTGTCGGCTCAGCAAATATCTCTTTTTTAATTAATTGTGAACAGATTACTCATGAATTTTCAATTGTTGACAATTTTGACTCGGATATACAAGGTATTTTAGGCTCAGATTTCTTTACTAACTTTGATGCTGTAATTGATTATGAGCAATTTTCATTTTCATTTTGGTTAAATAATAAAAAGATACAGGTTCCCTTAGAATCCAAAGACGATAAATGCAGTATAATACCACCTAGATGTGAAATAATTAAGTTTTGTTACACAAATAGAAAGGATGAATGTGTAGTTATGAATAGTGAGATTTGTGAAGGAGTGTTTGTTGCTAGTGCTATAGTAAAACCTGTAGGGAATAAAATTCCTGTAAGAATATTGAATGTAAATGAGCGTGAAATAAGATTAAGAAATTTTCAACCTAAAGTTGAGAGTACTTTTAACTATAATGTATATAATTTCAGTGACAATGATATTTCAGTGGAACGGGTAGATAAAATACTCAATTTAATAGATTTAAAGTCGTTGAACAGGGAGGAAAAAACCTCAATTGAAAAAATATGTGCTAAATACACTGACATTTTTCATTTAGATAATGATCCTTTGACAGTTACAAATTTATACCAACAAAAAATTAAATTAAAAGAAGGGGCACAACCGGTGTATGTAAAGCCATATAGGCTACCACACGCACAAAAGGCGGAAATCCACAAACAGGTCGGGAAAATGTTACAAGACGGAATAATAGAGGAAGCAAGTTCAGAATGGTCGTCTCCTCTATTAATAGTACCGAAAAAACCGGATAATAACGGAATTAAAAAGTTTAGAGTAGTTATTGATTATCGGTTACTAAATAGGCAAATTGAAGATTGTAAATTTCCTTTGCCAAATATATCTGAGATATTAGATTCATTAGGTAGTTCAGTTTATTATAGTCATTTAGATTTAGCTCAAAGTTATTACCAACTAGAATTATCTCCTGAAAGTAGACCTTGTACTTCGTTTACTACTGACAGAGGTCAATATCAAATGAAACGTTTAGCAATGGGGATGAAGATAAGTCCATCGGTTTTTTCAAGGCTGATGACGATAGCAATGGCTGGGCTAAATTATGAGTCGTGTTTTGTTTATTTGGACGATCTAATTTGTTTTGGACATTCTCTTCAAAATCACAATAAAAATTTAATCAAAATATTTGAAAGACTTCGACAAGTAAATTTAAAACTCAATCCCGGTAAATGTGATTTTTTAAAAAAGGAAATTCTTTATTTGGGACACATAATTTCTTCTGAAGGTGTAATGCCAGATCCAGAAAAAATTAAAGCAATTTCTCAATATCCTATACCTAAAAACGCGGATGAGACAAAAAGATTCGTCGCGTTTGCTAATTACTATAGGAAGTTCATAAAAGATTTTGCGGCAATAGCTTATCCTCTTAACCAACTATCTCGAAAAGGAACAAGTTTTAACTGGACTAAAGAATGTCAGGACTCATTTGATACATTGAGGGCGTCGCTCATGGGTCCTCCAATTCTACAATATCCGGATTTTTCAGATGAAAATCAATTTATACTAAGAACCGATGCGAGCGGGTTTTCTTTGGGTGCTGTTTTGTCAAATTCCAATGACAAACCCGTTGCATATGCATCACGAGCATTAAATAAAGCCGAGAAAAATTATTGCACAATCGAGAAAGGGCTTTTAGGTATCGTATGGAGTGCGAAACATTTTAGGCCTTATTTGTATGGTAAGAAGTTTAAGATTTTGACAGACCATCGACCTCTAGTTTATCTGTTTAAATGACCAACCCTTCAAGTAGGCTTACTAAGTTTAGATTAATTCTGGAAGAGTATGATTTTATTGTTGAGTATGTTCGAGGCTGCGATAATGTAACAGCGGATGCTTTATCTCGTATAGTGATAGATTGTAATGAATTAAAGGAAATGAATACCAGACTGGATGAACGAATAAATGTAATGACACGAGCGCAAGAGAAATCAAAAAATAATGTTTTAAAAGAAAGATCTACGCAGAGTACGACCGTAAATAATAGGCTTGATCACCCTGTAGTTGCGGAAGTATTAAAGCGACCGAGTAATACAATTGAATTACGCGTGGTTGCAGAAAACGAATTTGAGGATATAAATAATAGTCGACTTAACATAAACATAAACAAATGTAAGACATTTAATAATAATATATTATATGATGAAGCTTCACAAATTATTTTTCTTAGACAGATTACCCGATCAGCGTTTGACTTACGAAAATCGTTGAGGGATCTGAATAAACTATGTAAAATTTATAATATTCCGGAATTATACATAATGAAAAATGCTAGCAATATTGAATTTATAAATATGTTAAATAAAAATAAAAAAGACATAACTGGTACCAGTAATTATAACATTAAAATATGCGTGGTAAGAGATTTACAACGTATTGAAAGTAAAGAGCTAAAACAACTAATTTTGAACGACTTTCATACACTTCCTACAGGAGGTCATGCGGGTATAAACCGTATGTTTAATAATATTAAGCGACAATATTTTTGGCCAGGCTTAAAAAGGGACATTGAAAATTTTGTGAAAAAATGTGACGACTGTCAAAAATGTAAATATTCTAGACTAAACAAAAATCCTATGACAATAACGTCAACAGCGACGTCAGCATTTAAAAAAATATACTTAGATTTAGTGGGACCTTTACCAGTAGATTTGCAGAATAATAAATATATTCTAACATTGCAATGTGAACTTTCAAAGTTTATCGAAGCATACCCCATACCGGATAAAGAATCGGAGACAGTTGCTAAGGCTTTCGTAGAAAATTTTATTTTACGCTTTGGTATTCCTTCAGAAATAGCTACAGACCAAGGACAAGAATTTATGGCAAATACTTTCAAAGATTGTTGTAAACTTCTTAAAATAAACCAATTAAATTCAACTGCGCACCACCACGAAACGCTAGGTAGTCTCGAAAATTCTCATAAGAGTTTGGGTGCATATATTCGTATGCGAGTAGCAAAGGAACCCAACAACTGGAGTTCGTGGATAAATTTTTGGTGTTTTTCGTACAACAATTCGGTGCATACATCAACACAGTATTGTCCATTTGAACTAGTATTTGGTTCACCAGGTAGAATCCCTTCAAATTTAAAAAAGCAAATTGATCCAATCTATAATTTCAATAATTATCCAACAGAGCTAAAATTTCGGTTACAAACAGCATGGGAAGATGCGCGAAATAATTTAATAGATTCGAAACAAAAAAGAAAAGAACGATTCGATACAAAATGTAAAACTATTGATTATAAGGTCGGAGACTTAGTTCTATTAGATAATAAAAATATGGAAAGTAAAATGGATTTACTGTTTACAGGTCCTTATACTATTTTAGAAGTTAAAGATCCTAATTTAATTTTAAGAGTTAATAATAAGTGTAGAGAAGTACACAAAAATAGGGTAAAAAAGTATTACAATTAAGGCTATTGTATTTGTATTTTAGTTAAGTTAGTTGAACATATCAATTTTGCATTTAAAAAAAAAAATATTAGTTTATTAATATTTTTTTATTTTTTCGGCGGGAAAGGTGTGATGGATACTTTAGGCACATTAAGTAATTTCAATTGGTTAATAGGGTCAGATATTGCAAAAGTATCCAACGGAGCATTCTCTACTTAGTTTATATCTAAAGTTAGTTATTATAATATTTAATAAACAATACAATAACAAACAGCAATGGAACCAGGTCATACTTGGGTTCATTGTAATTAATTTTATTGATGTACATTATTATTAGAGAAGTAATAAAACACTAAAGACGTATAAGAGGGTTTTCTCTGTTCTCCCCCATGTAACCTGAGTTCGAACCACCCTACGAGGCTACGGCCCTTACATGGCAATCCAGTTATTACACGACCACAAAGCAATATGATTCCAATAAAAATTTTAAATACCCGTGACATGGAAATTTCATTGACAAATTTTTATCCAAAGCTTGTAAATTTTAGCGATTACGAAACATGTTGTTTTTTAGAAACGGAGAATAATTCAGTAGGGCGAGTTGACAAATTGTTGAAATTAATTAATACTAAGCATTTAAATAAGGAAGAAAACTTTTCAATACAAAAAATTTGCGCTAAGTATTCGGATATTTTTCATTTAGATAACGATTCTCTTACTACGACTAACATCTACAAACAGACATTACGACTTAAGCCTGACGCGTCACCGTCATACGTAAAACCATACAGACTTCCTCACGCACAAAAGGCAGAAATACATAAGCAAATCGAAATGATGGAAAAACAAGGAATCATTGAAAAGGCTAAAAGTGAATGGTCCGCACCATTGTTAGTTGTACCTAAAAAAGCCGACCAAACAGGCATTAAACGCTTTAGAGTTGTAATTGATTTTCGTTTGCTCAATAAAAAGTTACGAGACGACGAAAAGTTTCCATTGCCATCTATTACTGAAATTTTAGATTCATTATCTGGAGCTATGTATTTCTCGCATTTAGACCTGTCCCAAGGATACTACCAAGTGCCTTTGGAAGAGTCTAGTCGACCGTATACAGCATTTACGACCGAAAGAGGACAGTACCAAATGACACGACTTCCGATGGGTTTAAAAATTAGTCCAAGTGCTTTTTCTAGAATAATGACTATTGCAATGACAGGGTTAAATTATGACAGTTGTTTCGTTTATCTTGATGATTTAATTGTTTTTGGAAACAGTTTAAGGAATCATAACCAAAATCTAGTGAAAATTTTTCAGAGGCTTAGAGACGTAAATTTGAAATTAAATCCAAACAAGTGTGAATTTTTGAAAAAAGAAATTTTGTATCTTGGGCATGTGATTTCGGAGAAAGGTGTTTTTCCTGATAGGGAGAAAATAAAGGTCCTTCAGAGTTATCCCGTACCCAAGGATGCAAATGAGACTAAACGATTTGTTGCATTTGCAAACTATTATAGAAGATTTATTCCAAATTTTGCAAAAATTTCAATTCCATTAAATAATTTAACCAGGAAAAAAGTAAAATTTTGTTGGACAAATGAGTGTCAAAAATCTTTCGAAAAATTAAAAACCGCACTTATAAGCCCTCCAATCTTACAATATCCTAATTTTGATAAAGATAATATTTTCATTTTAAAAACCGATGCATCAGGGGGTGCAATCGGAGCAGTTTTGTCAAATATGGACGATAAGCCAGTTGCTTATGCCAGTAGGTCTTTAAATAAAGCAGAACGTAATTATTGTACAGTAGAAAAGGAACTTTTAGCAGTAGTATGGGCAGTTAAGCATTTCAGACCTTATTTGTATGGACGAAAATTTTCACTTGAAACCGACTGTAAACCTCTTATTTCACTTTTTGGTATGACACTTTTTGGTAGACTCACTAAATTTCGATTAGTTTTGGAAGAATACGATTTTGATATTAAACATGTTAAAGGGAAAGAAAACGTCATAGCGGACGCGCTTTCGAGAATAGAAATAAATAATGAGGAGCTTAAAAGCTTAAGTAATAAAAATAATAATGAATCTTTATTTGCTACGACTAGAGCAGCCGCGAAGCGACAGACAGACAAAACAGATGACGTAGGTTGTAGTTCGGGTACTTACGAACGGATTGATCACCCGGGAGTAACAGAAGTACTGAAACGGCCTAAAGAATCGTGTGAACTCTGTCCAGTGTCAAACGCGAAGTTTATTGAATTATGTAAAAATGAAAATTACGATTGTAATATAGAAAATTTCGTCTATTTCAAAAATAAAAACGTCATTTATATGGGCCAGGATTTTCGATCGACGTTGACCAGGAAGGCATCGTTGAGAAACCTGAGTTCCGACGAAGCGGAATTTAAATTTCAGAACATCCGATCGGCGTTACCCTTAAGTGGATCGTTGAGGATACTGAAAGCTATATGTGATAAATATAATATCCGCGAATTAATAGTAATTAAAGACGGAAAGAGCGCTCAATTCTTAAGAGAATTATTAAAATATAAAAAGTTGATAAATGAAACCGGTATAAAAATATGTGTTATTAAAGACGTGCAAAAAGTATACGATCGTGAGACAAAGCAAATAGTGCTTAATGATTTTCATTTACTGCCGACAGGAGGTCATGCAGGAATAAATAGGATGTATAATAATGTTAAAAAATATTATTCATGGATAGGTTTAAGACAAGACGTTGAGGACTTTGTTAAAAAATGCGATGATTGTCAGAGGTATAAACATTCAAAACTAAGTATAGAGCCAATGACTATTACGCCTACAGCTGATTCAGCATTCCAGAGAATTTGTTTAGATTTAGTTGGTCCTTTAGAATCAGATGTTGATAACAATAAATATGTTTTAACGTTACAGTGTGATCTCAGTAAATTCGTGGAATGTTATCCTTTAAAAAATAAGGAAGCTGTAACAGTAGCCCAAGCGTTCGTTGAAAATTTTATTTTGAGGTTTGGAATCCCAGATGAGATAGTGTCAGACCAAGGCACTGAATTCTTAGCTGCAACCCTTACGCAAACGTGTAAATTGCTTCAAATTAAAAAACTTAATTCAACGGCCTACCATCATCAGACCATAGGCGCATTAGAAAACTCTCATAAAACATTAGGAGCATACTTACGAATGCAAATAGCGAAAAACCCAACTAATTGGAGTAGTTGGATACCTGTTTGGTGTTTTTCCTATAACACTAGTGTTCATACTGAAACTCGGTATACCCCGTATGAGTTAGTATTTGGCAAAACGGCTAATTTACCTTCGAATTTGTTACGAGAAGTTGACCCTCTGTACAATTTTGATAGTTATCCTTTAGAGTTAAAGTATAGGCTCCAGCAAGCATGTGCTGATGCAAAAAGTAACTTAATGACGTCAAAAGGTAAAAGAAAGACTGTATATGATAAAAAAAGTAGCATAGTTAATTATAAGAGTGGTGATAAAGTGCTTTTGAAAAATAATTCGGGAACAAAAATGGACGCTTTATACAATGGACCCTTTACAGTGATAAGTGAACAGTCTCCAAATATTTTGTTAGATATAGAGAATAAGCAAGTTTTAGTTCATAAGAATAGAGTTAAGAAATATTTTGATTGATATAGATTGGTTGATTATTTCAAAAAAAAATTCAGCATTAGCATTCGATTTTTTTTTTCTGCCGGCCGGAGGTGTAGTATAAGGTGTAGTGTAAGTAAGGTATAGTATAAGGTAAAATTAAGACAGTTAGTATTTTACAGTATTTTACCTATTTTATTAAATTAGTTTATATTATTAAACATTGGTTTAGATTGACAAGGTTACAACCATGAACGTAAGGTGCCAGCTTTGCTTGTAATTGATAAACATAAACATATAACATATAACAAACCGTACCATAGTTTAAGGTTACCCAAACATATGTATATTTTGATGAACTAGATTTAAAAGAATATAAGTTAAGAGATGATGATTTGATAATTTTAACATTTTGCTACTATTGTACTAATACTGTAATGAATATACGTCATTTTCGTTATCCAAAACCTGTGTGCTAATTTCGAACCAGGTAATCATCTTACACAGCGATTCACCAGTAATTTGTTTTTCCGCGGACTTATTATTATAAGCTGATTATGCTTCCCCGCCTTGAAATGTTTAAAAGTGCCATTTTTACACAACGCATCATCGCTTTTAATGAGAGCTTTGTGCCCATTGGCAAGAATTCCCCAGAAAAACCTTTTGCGGTAATATGGCATGAAGCCACAGCAGGGCGTAAGAAAGAAAAGCTAATTAGTGCCTTTTTCGAGTTTTTTCTTCACTATCGTGACCAAAAGAATATTATCCTTTGGCTTGACAATTGTACTAGTCAGAACAAGAATTTGACCTTATTTTCATTTCTTGTCTATTTAATAAACTCGGATCTTGTAAGCACCACAACAATTTCTTTGAAATATTTCGAACCTGGTCATACCTTTATGGCTGCGGATAGTTTCCACCATCTGGTGGAAACCGCTTTAAAAAGGCAGAAGAAGACATATGACTTTCAAGACTTTCAAAATGCTGTATTAAGTGCAAACTCAGGAAAAGTAGTAACGAAATTAATGTTATCTTCTGATTTTTATCACTGGAAAGATCATTCTTCCAAGGCTATTTTAAACAGATTAAGACCCAAAGTCTATGTCTCAAATCTTGTTGAAGTTGTCGCAAAACGAGGTTCCCTTTATTTGGAATACAAAAACGATTTTTCAGATAGTGACTTTAAACAATTAAATTTTCTAAAAGTTTCAATTGCTAAAAATAAACATCAAATGACAGATCCAGAAGGACATCTTGAAACCAGTTGCAAAACGAGAAAATATTTTAAAAAATTTATCGGCAATTATTCCCCCAGATAGACTTAGATTTTGGGAAAATTTTCCAGTTTCAGATACTTCCAACGATTTAGTTGAAAGTTTTGACTAGGTCTCTTAAAATATTTTGCCGCTCAATAAAACTAATTTTAATTTTGTTTAATATTTGTTGTACTAAGAAATACTTGTTTAGCGTTTAAAAAAATAATAATATTTCTGTTTTTTGATAACTTTTTTTTTTCATATAAAAATTTTGGTACCTAATTAATATGTTCTGTAAATAATGTTTTATTTCTACGAAAAAATAGCTTAATTGTGTGGGCAACTTGCATCTGCAAACACCAAATTACAACTTCATATAATAGCTTAGAATACCGTAATCGCTTCTCTTTGCAGATGCGATTAATTTGTATGTTTGGGTCACTATAACAAGTGTGGTATAGTAGTTTTAAAGGCCGTAAGTGCATTATTAACAAAAAAATGTGCATTTAGAGTTTTAAAATTATTTCCATCCATTTTTTAATATACATTTTTATAGATATAAAATAATTTCGAACTATTTAGTACATTTTTTAAACCTAGAGAGATCAATACACATTTATATTGTTTTCTCAAAATGACAATTTTGTAGATACGGCACTCTTTACTACGACGGCAGCATAGTCACAAGAAATTACAAACCTATATACATCATGATTATACCACACGGGCTCAGGTAAACCAGGAGTTACAAATACCACTATGTTTTAATAAAGTAAATTTAAAATATATAAATTATATAGGTCCTAAGATTTATAATGTATTGCCGATTGATGTTAGAAACTTGTAACGTACAAATTTCATTTTACGATTTTAATAGTATCAATAAACACAAATTTATAATAATAAATTACCTTATTCCACATTTAGTATAAACGTTAAAATCTTGTGTGTATGTCAGCAAAATTATTAGTGGTCCCAGTGACAGTCCTAATTTGTCCTGGTTTATCTTACGTTCACTGCAGAAGCTTACTGAGAGGTTATTCTAGGAATTGGTCACTTGATACTGAGTTTCGAGGGATTCCAGCTATTCTGCTATCAGAAATAGCTTATACGTTGTCCTGTGTCCTGTGTTTCAGTAAATTCTCCTTGAATAGATGGATTTAATGTACGTTACCTACGATAATTTCTAATGTTATGTGGTGACAGTTCAAGTCAAGTTTGTTTACCTTGGTTATAGGCTTAATTTATAACGGAATGTACCTCTCTAACTAGGATCGTGTCCCTGTAATTACTTTGACGTATTATAAGATGGTTTTTCTGGAGTGTTAGTTAATTTGCTAGCATTTTATGGAATTCATTCTAGTTTGACTTTTGAAAAACAGCTGATCTTGACAAGTCAAGGTTTCGGGGTCACCATTTTGCTAGGGCCCTGCGTATATTGGCCTTGTTGCACGTGTTCTACGGTGTTGCCAGTTATTTTAGGACAAATTCCCCATGAAATCGGACCTCATGGTTTTGAACCGATTTGTACATGGCCAAACAGCCAAGCGGTGCTTTGGATGGTGAATGCCGTAATCTTGCAGTAATCAGCTCTTAGGATTTAGACTTAATGGTTGAATTGCTCGATTGGTCGCTTCTTGGGTATGAGATTTTTATAAAGGTATATCTGGTTGCGGCAGTACGTTGGTGGTTTCCCCATAGCAATATCCTGATCCTGACGTTTGACAACCCTGTTGACATTGCGAATCACGTGTTCTCATTGAGTTGCGTACTGGAGATTTATTCCAGATGCTAGAGAGAAACAATTTCTCTTCGTAGCGGGTAGGAAAGGGATAGTGCTGTTCTAGACCCGAAGATCTTGGAAGTGCAGGGTACAGCAAGCAGACATTTCACATCTTTCGACTAGAGTCGGTGTCTCCTTTTTGTCTCCTTTTTTTTCCGGCGTGGCGCCGCCATTTTAAATTAAAGATTTCGGTAATGTAACGCTGAGAAGCCTGTGAGCTTGTAAGTGCCACTTAGAAGGATTAGCACCGCAAATCTTTGTGAAGTTATGGATTTCCGATTAAATTGATGTAGTTAGATATTGATGGAAGTACTTCACGCCATGTTGAATGGGATCAGATTTAATGGCCGCCATATGCTGTGGTTCTATGTCCCGCTTAATGTCTTCAGGTACGGTTGTCTTCATATATTAATATATTTGACTATTAAATCGATATCTAAGTCCTCGGATAATATTTCAGGGGCGATATAAATTTGGAGTAGAGTTCACTCGTGGTGACGACCGCGTGGGATCTTTTGTTTTGGGACTACAGTATGGGCATTCAAGCCTAAAAGGACCCTCTACTTAAGTGCAGAGGTAATGTATATTTGGTAGATACTTATGTCAATTGGAAGAGGTAAATCTTCATAAATTAAGAGGTATTTTTCCTCTATTTTAGGGTTTTTAGTTCTGGTTTTGGTGTCATTCGGATTTTGGAGTGTTGAGGTTCATTCAGCACACTTGTTGGCTTATTAATTCCATGGAGTCTCTACACTGATGGTGTATTAGAGAGGCGGTTACTTCGAGTTCCATAGGATCCCTCAGGCTTTGCATGGCCTTGAGTTGAAGCTGAGAACGCAAGTTTTTAAACATATTTTCATCTATCAATCCAATGAACCCATTTAAGACTTATTGACCAGTACACTTTTTTTATAGCGAGATCACATAGAGATAATTTTATTTGAATTAAATATTTTTGTTTATACTTGGATTAGTAACTCCTATGATGGTTCTTGGGTCGGAAAGGGATCATTTCAGAGGGTTGGGATATGGACATATTTAGGGTATTATTTTTTGTTTGGGATATGTACATATTTGGATTTTACTAGTATTTAGGATTGTGATTATTGTGTAATAAAGCTAACGCCATAGCTTACATAATAAGGAGCTCGATATTGAAGAGCAGGGATTAATACTTTTTTTTTGGATTTTACCACTACATTGAGTCATTGTTATGCAATAATGCTATGTGTCATGACTTGCATAGTACAGTAAATAGTAATCGTACATTTTAACTGCTTATTTTATATTTCGGTTAGGATACTGCATCAGCGGACTGCGGTCTGGTAACTGTAAACAAGGCGTGATCACGTGTTGTAGGCCTACATCCCTGAGTGGCGTATATTGATGGCACTCGGTTTATTTATTTGACTTGTAGTCGCGTATCAATTTACCTACATAAATGTAAGTATCGCTGTAGTACTCCTGGCTTCTATAGTTCTAACGTTGCTGGATCATATCCTTAAATCTTCCTGTACTTTTCTACCTCAAGACTTGACTATACATTTATATTTCTACAGTAAAAAGTAATCCTATCTGTGGAGTTTAACTTATTTCCACATCCTTACTTTTAATTACTGTACGTGCTTCTATAATGGCATAATTATTATTGTTATTTTATTGTTTGACAATCACTAATTGTGTCAATTGGTCGAAGAACATAGGAATATGATCTGCTAAACGTTCTGTTAATTAATTCAAAATTTCACTATTATTTTAAAATCTTTTATTACAAATTTTAGACTTTAACTAAACATCATATTATTTCAATACGAGGTCTATACCTATTTGGTTATCGATAGTCAATAATGTCAACCTGCATTTAAGTGACTAACATCTTATGACAAATAGATTCAATATACTGAGCGTTGTTGTTTTACATTACTATCCCCAACCTAGGTTAATATTTGAAGGTAAAGGAAATTAAGTGTAGGGCAGTTATAGGGTGATTCGCAGTTATCATTCATAACTATCGAACATCTCTTCCAGAGGCAAAGTGCACCACTTAACTACGTGGCGCTTATAACCTTAGAACTTAACCCAGGCCCGTCTCCACTGTCTAAAAGCTGGCGGCCACTTTTGTCTCTGACAACAAAAACCTCCGCACTCGGTGTCTTGTTTTTCTTCCTTATTGGATCATCTAAATTAGCGTCACAAACTGTAATAGTGAAAAGACGTTTAAAGACAATTGAAGGAAGTTTATCATTACAAATAAACATTTAGAGAAGATTCTTGATTAGATACCTGCAGTATTTCGTGATTGTTATTGTTTATTCTTTCTCTTTGGCTTTGAGCCAAAAAAAAAAAAAATTGTAGCTCAGCTCAGCTAGGTGCTATTTTTCTTTTTGATAATTAACTGTGAATAAGTTATGTACCTTTATGTTTATTAGTGTATAGTATATTTGCAAATTGAGCATAAATTATTATTAATATTTTTTTTTAACTAAGTTTGTATAATTGGTCGATTTATTCATATGCATAGTAATATTGTAAGCTTTATGAATATGGAATATAAAATAAATAAATAAATTATTATTATTACTTATACAGGTAAGTTTCTTGTGTAATAATTATTAACTGAGTTTCCAAGATTGGATTAACGTCATGTTTAAACTATTGGACTTACGGGGTCTTTAAAAAAAAACAATTATTTTGTAAGGCAATATCAACTTCAAGAACTAGAAAAATTCTAAATAATGTGTCTATAAAGCGCCTACAAAAAATACAAATCCGTTTGCATATTTTAATACATTAAAGAGTAATATTCAGCTAGAAATTCATGAAATTTTACCTCTCTAAAGACGGATTAATTCGATATGCTGTTGATGTTGAAAATAGGCTTTTTGGATACCTTAGAGCTGATTATGAAATGTCCAGCTGTGAAAATGACAGAAATTTAGAGCATTTGTCAAGATGATCAGATAATTGGCGAAACAAATTTGGATGCTAGTTGTTATACCAAAGACAATAATGGGCTTTAGATAATGTTAACAATAAACTGATTGAAGACGAAAATATAGGTCGTTCCAATGATTCAGACTGCAGAGAAGAACTACAAGATATGTGTGCCGAATCCAGAAGAAAGGGGTAGTCAGAAGCAAAAAATAAAACGAAGCAAGGGAGAAGAATACAAGGGACTAACTAGGGAAAATGAAAAGTGGATCTTGAACAAAAATAGAAATGCAAGACATCTGGAAACACCTTGTTTATTTGCTTAAAGTAGAAAGAAATGGAAGTTACAATGTACAGGGTGATTGTTCACCTTGTATATAGTATAAATGTAGAGAAAGATAGACAAGCTATATACAAAAACTATTGGTCCTAGTCACGAAGTCACAAGACAAACGGAATTTAACTTCTCGTAGGAAAAAATACTATAACTTTTTTCTAAAGACGCCTGGCGGTACTAGAATAAGGGTTTGTAAAAGACACATACAATTTGAATAGGGGATTGGTCAGTGTGAAGCTGGATTAAAAGTAACAAGATTGATACTGTAGATGACGAAATGCAGGCCCCGATGGATATTTAAAATAAAAATCAAAGTGGGCATAATACAGAACAGCCTGAACAGGTGAAAACAATAGACTAATAAAGCCATGTTTGAAAAGAAATAACATTAACCTAAAACGGAATTTTCGAAAAAGTTTGTAAATAACCCCCCAAGTTTAGAGTCGCGCCGATCCTCGTCCAGTCAGAGAGATTTGAAGCCGATTTGGAAGTCAAAAAATCAGTTATATCGTTTGTACCGGGTGTCCCACTAAGAATGGCTGTCGGCCGTATCTCAGAAAGTGTTAGTCGTATGGCTTGCGGAAAAAAAATATATTAGGTAAAGTGGTCATGAGAAATTGCTGGAAATTATTTTCAAGTTTCTCAGACTGGCGCTAGAGGGCGCAACAGTAACGGTAAATATGAATTACGAAGTTTCCTCAAAAGTCGCCTAGTTAAGGTATCGCGAAAATATTATTTTTGTATATTTCGAAGATTTATTAATAAAATTCACCTATAGAACGTGTTCGTCACTTTTTAAATAAAGTGGTGGGGGAAGGTTGAACATTATTTGTAATGTATGCTGATAACTCCGGTCTAGCTTAACATAATTTAGTAAATTAGTTTTGTTAAAAAGGGCTTTTCTCACTCTATATATTATCTTATGAACTACGGCAATATGTGTTTTACACTAGGCGCTAGGGGGCGCTGTCTTACAACTTCACAAACATTGCGCATCTTTTCATATTTGTAAATATAATAGTATATTCAATTTTACCTGATTACATACAAGTTAATATCTATTTTTAATCCAGAGATATCAACAACAATAATCATAATTACGGAACATTATGATTTTATTTTCAAGTTGCCATTATAAAGGTTTTTTTAAGAGTCAAATAGGCATTGGAAAAACAAAATATGGAGGTAGGGGACGGACGGGCAAAACGGATAGGGCGGGCAAAAAGAATATTGCGTCGTATGAGACGGCTACGTGTGCGAGGGAGATAAAAAGAGTAACAGGTCCTTTTGAAGGCCTTGAACGATACGCATCAGTTTCCCGCTAGCCGCCGTGGTGTTTATATCGAAGAGTAAGATCGAAAAACCGATTGTGCCAAATAGAGATCCAAAAATCACGGTAAGTTATTTAGTTATTATTATGTTATTAATAATGGTGGATGTTGTGAACTTATTTTGTGACAAAGATAATTAAATTGGGCAACAACTGTAGCAACAGGTTTTTAATAATACTATATGTTCGTATTTTGCAGCGTGATTTAACCTTTTAGTACTGGACGGGCAAAACGGAGCCGGGCAAAATGAATAGTATCCATTTTGCCCGCCTCGATATTTTACTTTCTGTTTTTATTAACTTTCAAGTTTTTTATTTTTCAGATGGTGTATAACTATAAGAGAAAGACTGACAGAGCCAAATGGTCCGAAGATAATTTAAGGCGTGCCATTTTAGAAGCAAACAGAACCAATATTTTAAATGGAAGTCGAATGTATGGCATTCCCTACGCAACCTTACACAGACATGTAAAATCAGGCTGTACAGAAAAAAAGTTGGGTAGGTTTTCAACTGTTTTTACCCCAGAAGAAGAAACCGAATTGCTAAATTATGTGCACAAAATGGACTCTATTTTTTATGGTCTTACGCGGGTAGAATTTCTTAAACTAGCTGGAGAGTTTGCTAGAAAAAAAGGAAAAGGGGAACGCTTTAAAGAAAATGTGGCTGGAAAAGGTTGGTTTAAAAACTTTAAACTTAGACATGAACAGTTGGCACTAAGAGTCCCAGAACCAACATCAGTTGCCAGAGCCAAAGGTTTTAACCGTGAAGCTGTTACCAGATTTTATGATTTGTTGGAAACAATTATGGAAAAACACAATATTGTTCCTGAGATGATTTTCAACATGGATGAAACTGGGATTAGAACAACATCCACGAAGCCTCCAAAGATTTTGTGTAAGTCAGGGAAAAAACAAGTGGGAATAATTTCTAGTAATGAAAGAGGCGTCCTAACAACGGTTGTCTGTTGCTGCAGCGTTACAGGTTCGTTTATTCCGCCATTTTTCATCTTCAAGAGAAAAAGATTTGATCAACGATTATTAGATGATGCTCCGCCAGGCTCTGAAGCAACGATCACCGACAGCGGATGGATCAACGCCGAAAAATTCTTAAATTGGCTCAAGACCTTTATACAAAAAGTACGTCCCACTGAAGAGAGAAAAGCTTTGTTGATTCTTGATAACCACGAGTCACACAAAAGCTATGCTGCTCTTGATTTTGCTTCAAAAAATCATGTCATATTTCTATCAATTCCACCTCACACATCCCATCGGTTACAGCCTCTGGATGTGTCTGTATACGGTCCAATAAAGAGGTTCTTTGAAATCGAAATTAATGTTTTCCAAAAAGAATATCCAGGACGTGTAATTAACCAATTTGATGTGGCTAAACTCTTTTCTGCGGCTTACCTAAAAGGAGCAGCTCCAGCTAATGCAATAAGTGGTTTCCGATCAAGTGGCATATATCCATTCAATAGACATGCAATAAGCGATGAGCATTTTGCTCCATCTGAAGTTTATGAAGCTAGAGCTGAAGAGAGGCCAAATTCACCAAATGAAGAAGATCAACTTTTAATAGAGCCTGAAGAGCCAAATGTTGATGATGCAAACAAGTCAGATATTGACATTTTAAAAGACATTCGACCCATTCCAAAGCAAGTGAATAAACGAAATCTTAGAGGTCGAAAAACACAGAAGGCAGAAATCCTTACAAGTACCCCAGTGAAAGAGGAACAACGTCAAAAATTTGAAGCTGCTTCAGCGAAGAGAAAAGTGTTCTTTAAAGATACTTGTATCGCAAGTCCATCACGTTTAAAAAAAAAAAACGGCGTACCCACAACCAAAAGTTACAAAAAACCGCAAGAAATTGAAAGTAGAGACTATTATTGCACGGTGTGCTCAGAGAAATATGTAAGTCCACCTCCAGAAGACTGGATACAATGCTCCACATGCCAGGAATGGACTCATGAACGTTGTTCCTCTTATTCTGGATATGGTTTATACTTTTGTGATTTGTGCGATGACTAACTTTTGATTTTGTTTAAGTATTCTTTTTGCCCGCTCAAGGAATTCGTTTTGCCCGCCATAGTAGGGCACAATGGATAAAAAACATTTGTTCTAAGTTTTTTTTATATAGAGAAAGGATTGTTACTTTTCTTGTTTTTTAATTTTTTTTAATAAAAAGTATGAGTTATTAATTAAAGTTTTTGATATTTGGAACTAAACATTTTGTGACAAGCTTAGCATTTATTTTTTTGAAGCTTACCATATCCATTTTGCCCGTCCGTCCCCTACGCATGTTTCAAGCAAATATATCGTTACGACAATAATTCTCAGTGGCGCCCTAAATGTTCAAATTGTCGCCCATCGTTCTGTATACACGACTCCAATCTCTCCCTGGTTGATAATACTGCAGTTTCCACCTCTGCCATAGGGATACGGCGGCTGCTGTCCAATATCCTTTCTATCATGTTTTCCCTTGTGGTGGGTCTGGTAACGAAAACAAGATCCTTCAATCTCCCCCATAGATAAAAGACTAGGCATGTTAAGTCAGGTGATCTAGAATAGAAATTACCACTTTCATTAACAGTATCACAATATATCCTATAATATTACCTGGCAGGCCACAGAAATATACTCCCTCTTCCTATCCACCTTGCAGGAAATGTGTCATCAATAAATTGACGAACGTTTGCCGCAAGATGTGCAGGACATCCATCGTGTTGGAAAACCATAGTTTTGCGAATATCCAAGGGCACATCTTCGAGAAGAATTGCGAGTGCGTAATTTAAAAAATGTAAATATCTTTGCCCAGTAAGCGACTCATTAAATACAAACGGTCCAATTATTCTGCCACCCAAAATGCCGCACCAGACATTGACACTCCATCTTCCTTGATGCTGCACCTCCCACATCCAATGGGGGAACGCGACCAATAATGCATATTATTGCGGTTTACTCCTCTATTACTATGGAAAGTAGCTTCATCAGTCCACAAAATTCTGGAGAGGAGATTTCTATCTTCCAATATCATATTGAGAAAGAATTTCTTTAATTTTGTACTTAGTGCAAGTTTATTGAATAAATCCGTAGAGCGCTTTCGGCAGTTACGCCATCATCAGTACTACCTACAAAGCAAGAAAGGAAAAAGAAATCAACAATTGTGAAATTTTACGAATCTTTGATAGTTAAAGTTAATTGAAAATCTTAGATAAAAGTCAATGCAAAATTCTCACCAATTTTCGTTACTTACTTTGTCAAAATATAACAAACCACAAAACACAACATACAATTATATGTATAAAACTTAACACATTAAAAATTGGGGCCTAAAGGCCGATGTAAATTACATGATGATTTTAACACTTTTAAAAACGTCCATTTTACTAAAGGGAACTAACCTTGATGATGCAAAAAACATGTACCACGCATGCTATTGTGTGCAGGGAGTACCATTGACGTATTGTTGGTATTATTTCCTGGCGGTAAAATTTGAAATTTAAATTTGAACATTTTGTATGATATATTGAAGAAAACAATATAGGCATCATCGTTACAAGTGATGCAAAGATGGTGGTATAACTTACAGGCGTTAAATTTTAATTTTAATAATATGTATGAAAATCTTTTTTGTATGTGAGGTTGAATTAATCAAAAACGTCAGATGTTAAGGAAAAGAGACAAAGATAGATAATTCAAAGAACTCGCAAATATTATATAAGGATGAGGTTCTAAGACAAAACAAAAGGTTTTGTGTTAGTAATACAGTTACAGAGAGAGATAGAAGTCAGAATAGACGACAGAATGGTGGGGGCATGACAAAACAATTAAACTTTAAAAAATTTTGTTATTCTGCTCTGCGATAACTTCGGTCATATCAGTAGCTTTCCCTAATGAGTAATTAAGGAATAAACATGATGTGGTGGAGAGTTAGTTGGATTAATGTAATTATTGTGTGGAAATGAAGTGTGCAAAGAATATTGGTCAGTCGGAAAAAGAAAGCAAAGTATGAATATTAAAGTTAATCAGGAAGATTATTTCAGGAGTAGTAAAAAGGGGGGGGGGGGGTTGCAACTGATATGGATGTGAAAAAAATTGTTAGATGCCATCGTCAAACTAATCGTCTATGTAGAGGTATAAAGTTTCTGTTTAAATTAACCTGTGTGTTGAGGCAAAGGTCGTTACTCTTAAGTTCTTGTGAAATGGCTATGTCCTCGAGAAAATCTAGTCTATTGAAGTTTTTTGATGAAACATTGTAAATAATTTTAGAATTGGAATGAGGACTGAAATTATGTTGGCAAGTTTTGAGGTGTTCCCCAAAGGCTGAAGATGACCTGCTTAAATGTTCTTTTATACGTGTATTTAAGGGTCTACAGGTTCGACCAATATATGTGCTGTTACAAGAATTGCATTCCAACTTATAAATACCACTTCTTGAAAGAGTATCGATTTTATCTTTTGAATTGGTTAAATGTGAGACTAGACTATTTTTTGTTTTTTGAGAAATTCTAATATCATTAAAGGAGTCCTTAAAAGCTTTGGAAATTTTTTCTGACAAATCATTGCTAATGTAAGGGATGGATATATATTTAGAGTCAAGTTTTATATTAGGATAAATTGTTTTCTTTAATTTATTGACTTTAGTTTTATTGATTAATTTGTCAATAATATTAGGGTCATAACTATTGTTAAAGGCAATTTGTTTAAGAATATTTACTTCTGTATTATAATTTATTATATCCATAGGAATATTAAGTAAGCGATTTACATAGCAATGAAAAGCAGCCATTTTGTGTTGATAAGGGTGATTCGAAAAATTAGAGATTACGTGATCTGTTTGAGTTGGTTTTCGATAAATGGAAAATTCCAAGCTGTTATTGACATTTTTGTGTATGGAAAGGTCTAAGAAATTTATAGTATTAAGATTTTCTATTTCTAGGGTGAATGAAATTTGTGAGTGTATTGTGTTAAGTTTGTTAAGTAAAAGTTCTGCACCTGGAGAGTCACAATTCAAAAAACACAGACAATCATCTACATACCTGTACCAATATATTATTTCTTCATTGTTAGGAATAATGAAATTGTTTTCCAAAAAATCCATAAAAACGTCGGCTAGAAATGGAGAAAGGCAACTACCCATCGCCAGACCATCAGGTTGTTGGTAAGTCTTATTGTTGAAAATGAAAAAATTCTGTGAAAGGCAAAAATTAAGTAGTGACAAAATATCGACAACAATATTCTCATCAACCCTCTTGGACCGAAGTAGGTTACCAACTATTGTCACAGTTTCAGCTTTTGGAACTGTGGTAAAAAGATTAGTTACATCGAAAGAAACTAACAGGTAATTATCTGGTAATTGAAGGTCACTCAGCCTGTTAACGAGATCCACAGAATCACTTACCCCATGTTTTGGACGGAAACCAGTCAACCCTTTAATCAAGTGATATACAAAATTTGCTAAGTGTGACACAGGAGTGTTGGTGAAACTTACGACTGGTCTAATAGGTGTGCCATCTTTGTGTATTTTAGGTAAGCCGTAGAGTCGAGGTATTGTAGGATTGCTAGAAATTAAAATCTTAGGTGCTTCGAATTCTTCAAAAAATGTGCTAAAATGCTTAATCAATCTATTGGTTTTCCTTACAAAGGTATTAAAAGGATTATTAGGTAATATAGTAAAGTTGTTTTGCGATAGAAAGGTTTCAACTTTATCGATATAATCAGATCTCTTAAGCACAACCAAACATTGGCCCTTATCTGCCTTTGAAATTACTAAATTGTTCTTATTAATCTTAGCTTTAAGGATTTTTAAAATTTTTGATGAATGATTAGAAATTGAGAAGTTTATTTTTTTAATGTTTTTCTTAAAGTTGTATAGAATATTATGTAAGTCATCTCTTAGTTGTTTTTTAATTTTATAAGTATTTGAAATTTGCTCAACAAGGACGTCCAATTCAACGGCATATTCAAGGATGCCACCTTCAGTTATGGGGGTAGACACACAATGTTTCAAGCCTAGACGCAGAATATCAACCTCCTCATCACTGAACTCAACATCTGAGAGATTTTTAATACGGTCATGAAATTTGAAATGTGAATATTTAGAAGAGTTTCTCAATCTATATCTATAATTGTTAATTTTTTGAGTAATAAGAAATTTAAGTTTATTTTGAACTTTTTGAAATTTAGTTTTTTTAATATGGGTGAGAATATCTGAAGTATTATTTAAAACAAAGGATAGTTGTTCATCATCAAGATTGTTTAACAGTTCCTCATATGTCAATTTTAACTGGCAATTTAATAAATCTAATCTAGCATAATGTTTACAAATTTCGGATCTAACGAGTTTAAGTTGTAAATCATCCTTATAACTTTGAGGGACATTCCCAGAAATCCTGATTTTAGCAAAATTTGGTGTGACTTGCTCGCGAATGCAGCTATGTAAAAACCATATGTCTATATGTGCTGTTGCTCTCTTTGTGGAAAGTTTCCTGTATTTATCAGCCAAATCTGCCATACTGCAGTGAGAATATAAATTAGGAAAGGGCTGAGTGCACCATCAAAGATTAAGAAAGAATTTCTTTAATTTTGTACTTAGTGCAAGTTTATTGAATAAATCCGTAGAGCGCTTTCGGCAGTTACGCCATCATCAGTACTACCTACAAAGCAAGAAAGGAAAAAGAAATCAACAATTGTGAAATTTTACGAATCTTTGATAGTTAAAGTTAATTGAAAATCTTAGATAAAAGTCAATGCAAAATTCTCACCAATTTTCGTTACTTACTTTGTCAAAATATAACAAACCACAAAACACAACATACAATTATATGTATAAAACTTAACACATTAAAAATTGGGGCCTAAAGGCCGATGTAAATTACATGATGATTTTAACACTTTTAAAAACGTCCATTTTACTAAAGGGAACTAACCTTGATGATGCAAAAAACATGTACCACGCATGCTATTGTGTGCAGGGAGTACCATTGACGTATTGTTGGTATTATTTCCTGGCGGTAAAATTTGAAATTTAAATTTGAACATTTTGTATGATATATTGAAGAAAACAATATAGGCATCATCGTTACAAGTGATGCAAAGATGGTGGTATAACTTACAGGCGTTAAATTTTAATTTTAATAATATGTATGAAAATCTTTTTTGTATGTGAGGTTGAATTAATCAAAAACGTCAGATGTAAAGGAAAAGAGACAAAGATAGATAATTCAAAGAACTCGCAAATATTATATAAGGATGAGGTTCTAAGACAAAACAAAAGGTTTTGTGTTAGTAATACAGTTACAGAGAGAGATAGAAGTCAGAATAGACGACAGAATGGTGGGGGCATGACAAAACAATTAAACTTTAAAAAATTTTGTTATTCTGCTCTGCGATAACTTCGGTCATATCAGTAGCTTTCCCTAATGGAGTAATTAAGGAATAAACATGATGTGGTGGAGAGTTAGTTGGATTAATGTAATTATTGTGTGGAAATGAAGTGTGCAAAGAATATTGGTCAGTCGGAAAAAAGAAAGCAAAGTATGAATATTAAAGTTAATCAGGAAGATTATTTCAGGAGTAGTAAAAAGGGGGGGGGGGGGTTGCTGTGGATCTCGTTAACAGGCTGAGTGACCTTCAATTACCAGATAATTACCTGTTAGTTTCTTTCGATGTAACTAATCTTTTTACCACAGTCCCAAAAGCTGAAACTGTGACAATAGTTGGTAACCTACTTCGGTCCAAGAGGGTTGATGAGAATATTGTTGTCGATATTTTGTCACTACTTAATTTTTGCCTTTCACAGAATTTTTCATTTTCAACAATAAGACTTACCAACAACCTGATGGTCTGGCGATGGGTAGTTGCCTTTCTCCATTTCTAGCCGACGTTTTTATGGATTTTTTGGAAAACAATTTCATTATTCCTAACAATGAAGAAATAATATATTGGTACAGGTATGTAGATGATTGTCTGTGTTTTTTGAATTGTGACTCTCCAGGGTGCAGGATTTTACTTAACAAACTTAACACAATACACTCACAAATTTCATTCACCCTAGAAATAGAAAATCTTAATACTATAAATTTCTTAGACCTTTCCATACACAAAACTGTCAATAACAGCTTGGAATTTTCCATTTATCGAAAACCAACTCAAACAGATCACGTAATCTCTAATTTTTCGAATCACCCTTATCAACACAAAATGGCTGCTTTTCATTGCTATGTAAATCGCTTACTTAATATTCCTATGGATATAATAAATTATAATACAGAAGTAAATATTCTTAAACAAATTGCCTTTAACAATAGTTATGACCCTAATATTATTGACAAATTAATCAACAAAACTAAAGTCAATAAATTAAAGAAAACAATTTATCCTAATATAAAACTTGACTCTAAATATATATCCATCCCTTACATTAGCAATGATTTGTCAGAAAAAATTTCCAAAGCTTTTAAGGACTCCTTTAATGATATTAGAATTTCTCAAAAAACAAAAAATAGTCTAGGCTCACATTTAACCAATTCAAAAGATAAAATCGATACTCTTTCAAAAAGTGGTATTTATAAGTTGGAATGCAATTCTTGTAACAGCACATATATTGGTCGAACCTGTAGACCCTTAAATACACGTATAAAAGAACATTTAAGCAGGTCATCTTCAGCCTTTGGGGAACACCTCAAAACTTGCCAACATAATTTCAGTCCTCATTCCAATTCTAAAATTATTTACAATGTTTCATCAAAAAACTTCAATAGACTAGATTTTCTCGAGGACATAGCCATTTCACAAGAACTTAAGAGTAACGACCTTTGCCTCAACACACAGGTTAATTTAAACAGAAACTTTATACCTCTACATAGACGATTAGTTTGACGATGGCATCTAACAATTTTTTTCACATCCATATCAGTTGCAACCCCCCCCCCCCCCTTTTTACTACTCCTGAAATAATCTTCCTGATTAACTTTAATATTCATACTTTGCTTTCTTTTTTCCGACTGACCAATATTCTTTGCACACTTCATTTCCACACAATAATTACATTAATCCAACTAACTCTCCACCACATCATGTTTATTCCTTAATTACTCATTAGGGAAAGCTACTGATATGACCGAAGTTATCGCAGAGCAGAATAACAAAATTTTTTAAAGTTTAATTGTTTTGTCATGCCCCCACCATTCTGTCGTCTATTTTGACTTCTATCTCTCTCTGTAACTGTATTACTAACACAAAAACTTTTTGTTTTGTCTTAGAACCTCATCCTTATATAATATTTGCGAGTTCTTTGAATTATCTATCTTTGTCTCTTTTCCTTAACATCTGACGTTTTTGATTAATTCAACCTCACATACAAAAAAGATTTTCATACATATTATTAAAATTAAAATTTAACGCCTGTAAGTTATACCACCATCTTTGCATCACTTGTAACGATGATGCCTATATTGTTTTCTTCAATATATCATACAAAATGTTCAAATTTAAATTTCAAATTTTACCGCCAGGAAATAATACCAACAATACGTCAATGGTACTCCCTGCACACAATAGCATGCGTGGTACATGTTTTTTGCATCATCAAGGTTAGTTCCCTTTAGTAAAATGGACGTTTTTAAAAGTGTTAAAATCATCATGTAATTTACATCGGCCTTTAGGCCCCAATTTTTAATGTGTTAAGTTTTATACATATAATTGTATGTTGTGTTTTGTGGTTTGTTATATTTTGACAAAGTAAGTAACGAAAATTGGTGAGAATTTTACATTGACTTTTATCTAAGATTTTCAATTAACTTTAACTATCAAAGATTCGTAAAATTTCACAATTGTTGATTTCTTTTTCCTTTCTTGCTTTGTAGGTAGTACTGATGATGGCGTAACTGCCGAAAGCGCTCTACGGATTTATTCAATAAACTTGCACTAAGTACAAAATTAAAGAAATTCTTTCTTAATCTTTGATGGTGCACTCAGCCCTTTCCTAATTTATATTCTCACTGCAGTATGGCAGATTTGGCTGATAAATACAGGAAACTTTCCACAAAGAGAGCAACAGCACATATAGACATATGGTTTTTACATAGCTGCATTCGCGAGCAAGTCACACCAAATTTTGCTAAAATCAGGATTTCTGGGAATGTCCCTCAAAGTTATAAGGATGATTTACAACTTAAACTCGTTAGATCCGAAATTTGTAAACATTATGCTAGATTAGATTTATTAAATTGCCAGTTAAAATTGACATATGAGGAACTGTTAAACAATCTTGATGATGAACAACTATCCTTTGTTTTAAATAATACTTCAGATATTCTCACCCATATTAAAAAAACTAAATTTCAAAAAGTTCAAAATAAACTTAAATTTCTTATTACTCAAAAAATTAACAATTATAGATATAGATTGAGAAACTCTTCTAAATATTCACATTTCAAATTTCATGACCGTATTAAAAATCTCTCAGATGTTGAGTTCAGTGATGAGGAGGTTGATATTCTGCGTCTAGGCTTGAAACATTGTGTGTCTACCCCCATAACTGAAGGTGGCATCCTTGAATATGCCGTTGAATTGGACGTCCTTGTTGAGCAAATTTCAAATACTTATAAAATTAAAAAACAACTAAGAGATGACTTACATAATATTCTATACAACTTTAAGAAAAACATTAAAAAAATAAACTTCTCAATTTCTAATCATTCATCAAAAATTTTAAAAATCCTTAAAGCTAAGATTAATAAGAACAATTTAGTAATTTCAAAGGCAGATAAGGGCCAATGTTTGGTTGTGCTTAAGAGATCTGATTATATCGATAAAGTTGAAACCTTTTTATCGCAAAACAACTTTACTATATTACCTAATAATCCTTTTAATACCTTTGTAAGGAAAACCAATAGATTGATTAAGCATTTTAGCACATTTTTTGAAGAATTCGAAGCACCTAAGATTTTAATTTCTAGCAATCCTACAATACCTCGACTCTACGGCTTACCTAAAATACACAAAGATGGCACACCTATTAGACCAGTCGTAAGTTTCACCAACACTCCTGTGTCACACTTAGCAAATTTTGTATATCACTTGATTAAAGGGTTGACTGGTTTCCGTCCAAAACATGGGGTAAGTAATTCTGTGGATCTCGTTAACAGGCTGAGTGACCTTCAATTACCAGATAATTACCTGTTAGTTTCTTTCGATGTAACTAATCTTTTTACCACAGTCCCAAAAGCTGAAACTGTGACAATAGTTGGTAACCTACTTCGGTCCAAGAGGGTTGATGAGAATATTGTTGTCGATATTTTGTCACTACTTAATTTTTGCCTTTCACAGAATTTTTTCATTTTCAACAATAAGACTTACCAACAACCTGATGGTCTGGCGATGGGTAGTTGCCTTTCTCCATTTCTAGCCGACGTTTTTATGGATTTTTTGGAAAACAATTTCATTATTCCTAACAATGAAGAAATAATATATTGGTACAGGTATGTAGATGATTGTCTGTGTTTTTTGAATTGTGACTCTCCAGGTGCAGAACTTTTACTTAACAAACTTAACACAATACACTCACAAATTTCATTCACCCTAGAAATAGAAAATCTTAATACTATAAATTTCTTAGACCTTTCCATACACAAAACTGTCAATAACAGCTTGGAATTTTCCATTTATCGAAAACCAACTCAAACAGATCACGTAATCTCTAATTTTTCGAATCACCCTTATCAACACAAAATGGCTGCTTTTCATTGCTATGTAAATCGCTTACTTAATATTCCTATGGATATAATAAATTATAATACAGAAGTAAATATTCTTAAACAAATTGCCTTTAACAATAGTTATGACCCTAATATTATTGACAAATTAATCAACAAAACTAAAGTCAATAAATTAAAGAAAACAATTTATCCTAATATAAAACTTGACTCTAAATATATATCCATCCCTTACATTAGCAATGATTTGTCAGAAAAAAATTTCCAAAGCTTTTAAGGACTCCTTTAATGATATTAGAATTTCTCAAAAAACAAAAAATAGTCTAGGCTCACATTTAACCAATTCAAAAGATAAAATCGATACTCTTTCAAAAAGTGGTATTTATAAGTTGGAATGCAATTCTTGTAACAGCACATATATTGGTCGAACCTGTAGACCCTTAAATACACGTATAAAAGAACATTTAAGCAGGTCATCTTCAGCCTTTGGGGAACACCTCAAAACTTGCCAACATAATTTCAGTCCTCATTCCAATTCTAAAATTATTTACAATGTTTCATCAAAAAACTTCAATAGACTAGATTTTCTCGAGGACATAGCCATTTCACAAGAACTTAAGAGTAACGACCTTTGCCTCAACACACAGGTTAATTTAAACAGAAACTTTATACCTCTACATAGACGATTAGTTTGACGATGGCATCTAACAATTTTTTTCACATCCATATCAGTTGCAACCCCCCCCCCCCCCTTTTTACTACTCCTGAAATAATCTTCCTGATTAACTTTAATATTCATACTTTGCTTTCTTTTTTCCGACTGACCAATATTCTTTGCACACTTCATTTCCACACAATAATTACATTAATCCAACTAACTCTCCACCACATCATGTTTATTCCTTAATTACTCATTAGGGAAAGCTACTGATATGACCGAAGTTATCGCAGAGCAGAATAACAAAATTTTTTAAAGTTTAATTGTTTTGTCATGCCCCCACCATTCTGTCGTCTATTTTGACTTCTATCTCTCTCTGTAACTGTATTACTAACACAAAAACTTTTTGTTTTGTCTTAGAACCTCATCCTTATATAATATTTGCGAGTTCTTTGAATTATCTATCTTTGTCTCTTTTCCTTAACATCTGACGTTTTTGATTAATTCAACCTCACATACAAAAAAGATTTTCATACATATTATTAAAATTAAAATTTAACGCCT